>RJWK010042266.1:0-19214 GCA_004363435.1 Platanista minor
CCGCGTACCGCAAAAAAAAAAAAAAAGACTTGAGGGGCTAGCCAGGCTCCGAATGCACGGGGCAGGGCATTTCATGCAGTGTTGGTGCAGGCGTGGAAGGGGCGAGGGGTGACGCCTTTGGGCAGCTTCGGATTGCTGCAGGTCGCGTGGTGTGGCCTGCGAAGAGAGAGCAGCTCGAGGAGGGAGGGAGCAGGGGCCAGACCGTGAAGTCTGCAGGAACGGGCTCGGGGAGCCGCGGGACGATTTCAGATACAGAAGGGACGTGATCAGAACTGTGTTCTAGAACGAGCTTACCGGCTGTAGAATGGAGAGTAGACGGAAAGAAGAAAGTAAAGGAAGCTTATAAATGACAAGGGCCCAACCTGAGATCGAGCCCCTGGCGAGAGAGAGAAAAGCACAGATCCGAGGGAGGAAGGAGGATGGGCAAAGCCTTGACAAATTGACGGTCCTGATTGGATGTGGAAGGGAGGGGAGCCGGTGGTGAGGGAGGAGATTTGAATCAGGGGGTCGGGCTTCAGGTTCAGGCAAGTGCATTGATGCAGTACCACGGACTGACCAGGCAATACCTTAGGATAGGAGAGCTGAGAAGAAAGCAGATGACTTCCGCTGAGGGTCTGTTGAGTTTGAGGGGACAGAGCAGGTCGAGATGTGGAGTAAGCATGTGGGCATAGAGCTCTGGAGGTCAGTCAGGAGGGCTCCCCTAGAGGTAGCCATTTGGGAGCCAGCAGCATCGAAGTGGTCCTTAAGCTGCAGAGAAATGAGCTGTAGTGGGGAGGCACCAGACACACAAGAGGGCGAGAAACACTTCCTCCTGCTCTGTTCTTAGTTAGGCCCCTTTGGTCCCCACTTTTTCCTTAGAAAGGAAGCTTTAAATCAGATTATGAAAGCAAAAGTATATTCTTGTTAATATTTTGGTATATTATGATTTCTTATGAATTTCCCACTTCAGGTAGGAGGAAGGAGTGGTTAGCGTAGCATACATGTAGTTTTTGTATTCTGCATTTTAATATTATATAAGTTTTTTCCCATGTCATTCAAAATTCTTCTAAAACCTTATAATGCCTATGTAATATTTCATCATATGAATATGCTCTTAAGCATTTAACCTTGCCCCAGTTGTGGATTTTTAGTTTCTGATTTTTTGATACTATAAATAGTGTCATGGCCATCTATGTTCATAAATCTTTATTGTGATCTCTGGTTATTTCTTTAGGACAGTCCTGGAACTGTGCTGATGGGGTCAGAAATATAGACATATTTAAGAATTTTGAAATACTGCCACATTCCCTTCCAGAAAGATCACAGCAGTTTATCCTCTTTCCAGTAGCCTGTGAATAAGGACACCTATGATGGAAATGCCTGTCAGGAGTTCTCTGCCTACATGGGGTTGCAGGGGCGGGGGATGGGGGTCTCTCTCTCTCTCTCTCTCTCTCTCTCTCTCTCTCTCTCTCTCTCTCTCTCTCGTCAGACTAGGTCTCCTGAAATGTCCCAGTGACTGCGGTCTTGGATTCTTTCTTCATCTTTCCTATTGTTCAATGTGTTACAGCATAGACTCTTCCTATTTGCATTAGCCATTATTAAAAAAAAAATACTCATAAGGGTCCGAAACTGTAAAATGATAAGAGAGGTGGTTCAGAGCTTCTTCCTAAACTCGGTAGAGTCGAGACTGGGGAGTGATCTCCGCCCCAAACAAAGTCCTTCTTTCTACTCGTTAGACTCAATAAGAAACCCATCGTATTTGAAATGGTGCTGAGAACTACTGTTGCAGTCTCAGATCCTCGGAGAACATTTGTAACCTCACTAACCTTTTTTGTTGCTCTCACGTCCTGTGTGTAGCTGTCAGGCATTGTGTGGCTTGGCCTGACATGAATAATTAAAAGGAAATCCAATTGAATTACGACTAAAGAGCACGGAGTTGCTCTGTGTCATCTCTGCCACCATGAGAATTGCTACACTTCTCTTTAAGGTAATGGTAAACAGTACAGGAAGGCTTTTACTAGAAGTTCAGAGCTTCTGGCTAAATGTTGACAGGCAGCGCATCACGTCAGCCGTGGAGATAGTTCTAGAATCAGGGAGGCTTAAAGAGTAATTATCACCCTGTCAGAATTTTCCCCTTTTTCCCGGTTACCAGTTTCATTATTATGAGCAAGATTTTCATTTTCATCTGTTCATCTCATTTATACGTATATCCACAGCCAAGAGTCTGTGCTCTTTTGAGCCCTTCAGCCCCCAGGCTATCTAGGATGGCTCTGGGGGAGAGTGGAGCAGCTGAGGAGGGAACAGCCACAGCCTCCAGCTTTCAGGGAACATGGGGCACAGGACTTCCCAGTCAGAGGGTATTGAAATCTTTCCCTTGAAGGAGAGATTGGTTTAGTGATCGCACTGTAATTTCATATGGAATCAGAACAATCCACATTTATGCATCCCAAGGCGTGGATGAGAGACAGACTTTGAAAACTTGACCTAGTTGTATATAAGTAGCACTAATTACACCCACTTACGTGAGTTGGTCACTGTTTGTGGCTTGTTAGCATACGCATATAAACGAACCTGTATCATTAAGTGTCGGAGTAACTTTGCTGAGCAGCTTGTTATTATAACCCTAAACTTTTCATGTGCTTACTCTTCCTTTAGGCATGTCACACCGTCAATTGCTCATAATTTTCAAAAATTGGAAGGAATACAGGTAGTATTATTCTGGAAGTTGTTAAAAATACAGACTCAGACATGATTTCCGGCTCTCACTGGACAGATATTTCTTGAGTTCCTATCGTGTTACAAGTACTACTCATAGTTCTATGAAGGAGCCTTAGGCAGTGGAAGACAGACTTTCCACCCTGAAGTTGCTTAGTGAATTTGTGAAGAACTCTGTGTACTTACAAGAAACTTCAGTAAGATAAAAGCAAGGGCATAGTGAGTTGACACAGGGCTAAAGGAATACCCAGCCTGATGGTTCTTAGGTAGATGGGGTTAGTGAAAGAAGGCTGCTTGGGAAGGGAAGCCCTGAATCACACGGTGAGCAAAGTGAAGGACGTGGTTGGTGAATAAGAGCTGAGGGTCACCGATTGCCCTCCCTGCTGGGACTTAAGGGGCGCGTTCCATCACACTCCTTTCCCGTCTGAGTTCTGAACCACCGAGAAATAGACACGCAAGTCAGACGGAGATCCAAGTATCCCATCTATTACTGACAACGTTTGGATTAGAGAAGGCAGCTTGAGCCAGTTCGAGCATTTGGAACAGCCCAGAAGTTAATGCTGTAAAAAGAAACTCTGATTGTGGGGTGATTAGAGGGGGCAGAAAGTAGCCAGAGGCAGAGAGGGGGATGTGCCCTCTGCCCAACTGGGGACCGGGGATACTGGGCACCGAGTCCTAGCGTGGCCTTCACTACTAGGTGCCCTCCAGTGCGGTGGCTGCCAGTGAGGACCAGTAGCTGATGCTTCTGCCCTTGGTCAGAATGGCCAGAATATATCCTCAGCAGAAGTCTGAAGACTGCTTTTTATGTAACTTTAGCGAGTGAGCGTGGCTCCCACTCCACCTCTAGAAGCTTTTCACTTGCCTCCCGGTTCTTTCTGCTTGCCTGTTATCCAGGCTCATTTCTTATAGAAGGGAAAAGCTCTACCCCCACCCCTGTAAACCTGTCTTAGTTTCCAGGAAGCTGAAGACTGAAACTAAATCCTGCTGCAGAGAAGCTTTCACTGGCCAGCGCATCCATCCCGCCTCCCGCTTAGGGCTCCCACAGCACTTTGTTTATACCTGTCACCTGTCTTGATCACGTTTTCGTGTTGCCTGGTCATTTTCCATTTGCTTCCCTGTCTCCTTCTCTAAAACTGTAAGTTCCCTGACGGTAAGGACAGCATCCGTTCGCTCACCTTTATATCTCCAGCCCCTGCCCGGTGCTTGTTGTTAATTAAGGGTGTTTCAAAGTCTGTAAGCACCTCTGTGCATATTGGTCTTTTTAAAAAGACGATGGCAGTTGTGATCTGGGAGCAGGACTGTAGCTCTAGAAGAGAGGTGTGCTTATGTAAGAGAATTAAATGCTTATTATGAATCAGAGAGGTTTCCTCCTCTTTTGAATAAAAGGGTTGGGTGTTTGATTACTTGCCAGGGCATGCAGGGTTTAGGACAGGGTGTAATGAGGACTTTCTCAAGGTGGAGCTGCCTGGACAGGCGTGGGGAGCCGGGAAGCTTTAGCACCCCAGGGGGCTGGCAGTGCTTCTGAGGCTTCCTGAGCACTTCTGTGTTCACCTCTGTATCCTCAGACCAAGCTGTGCCCCTCGGGGAGCCCGGCAAAAGAGGCTGTCCGGGGGAAGGCAGAGAGACCCCCAGTGCGCCCCCTTGGAAAGGGAGATGCTCAGGCTTGTCGGAGACCTGACTGGCCGGCATGGAAAGGTGGGCCAGGCACCAAGCCTCCCCACCTGCCTCTTGAAAAGCGTCCTTCTGGGGTGAGCTAACATCAGCCGCCATCCACCCTTCCCCCATGGTGAGATGGAAATGATCTGTGTACCATGGTGGGATCCCCAGCCTAATTCTCCCTCTGTGAATTCTGATCAAAAGAGCCTGCTTTTGCTTTTAATGGAAATGATTTCCACAAGACAGAGTTTCTGTATTAGTTGCTGTTGGGCCGTCTGAGACGAGAACTCACATCACAGCTGGGGTTGAGATTGTGCCCAGATGATCCCAACTTAAGTCCCTAGCATTTCCAGGGGGCAGTGAAGTGAGACAAAGGGCTCTCACCCTGACAAGATGGTATATAAGAAAGTTCTGGGGGTGGAGCAGGGCAGTGGCCGGTGCCTCCGTTCTCTCTGTGGTGCGAGCCTTTCAGGTAAGTGGCTTTGACAGACGGGACACGTTTGGCTCCTGCAGGGCCCTGGCTTTTGGGTAATTGTTCTCATGATTAGGAAGCTCCTGGACTCTCCCCTTTCTATTCACAGGACGCTCTGCACGTCCTCGTCCTGCCCCCATGTCACACCCCACGTCACTTGAATGTGAGCCAAACAGCTACGTAAGAGGCATGGAATCCTTTGACGTTAGTAAAACCTGCACTGGGGAAAAGGAACCCTTGCAGCTGATGCTTCGATTTCAACCATGACTGCCTCTTGGGGCAGGCCCAGTTGATTCCGATTTGCGTGGTTCTGCAAGCGGGGGCTCTGCCACTGTTCTGTCAGCTGTCTGTCCTGAACTCCGCTGCCGGACTGAGTTCCCCCAAACGCGGCTTTCACCTGTCACTCAAGAACCTGCAGTCTCCTTAAGCAGATTTCATGGATAGTGAGCTTTCCATTAATATTCTGGGATGAGATATAGGATTGCTAGGTTTTATTTTGCCAAACAAGAGCATTTTCTTTAAAAGCCAGTTACCGTCTACTTCCTCCACGATTGTATAAATGAAAACATTTTAGCACCAAAACAGAGGAAGACTTAATTTCACCGTTCAGGGCAGTCTCACATTGACTTGGTTGAGCTTTGTGGAAAACCTTTTTCTCATTTTGTTGATCTCAGACCAGCGCTTGTGAGCTGCTGGATTGTTCCATCGGATCCAAATGCCCCCCTGGCTTTGGAGGCCCTCGGTGATGCGGCCGGTGTTTGGTGTTCCCCATTTCCCACCCACCCACTCGTCCTTCCCTGCCTTCGCATGGCCTGGGCCTCCACTTCGCTCCCCCCAGCAGGCCCCCCACTTCTTCCAGAAGCCGCTTCCGCCAGGCTGCCTCCTTCTCCACGTATCTCCTGTCGGTGCCTGATGCAGCACTGCCTGGGTTTTCATTCGCATCATTCTGTGGTTCTGTCTCTTTATTCCCTCCCTCCCTGTCTGTGTTCTTTTTGAGTGTCAGCTGTGTAGAAGGCAGATACTTCGATGCAACCGCTTTCTCGCTCATAAATCTGCGGTGTTGGTACAGAAGCGGCATGCTACAAGCTGCTCCTAGCACTCAGAATGTCCCCACGGTCAATGGGTGCTCAAGGACACTGTGCCCATAGATCTTGAAGATGTGGCCCTGTTTGTTATTACTCAGGAAATTCCCACGTTTTTAAAGAATGGTATTATTATAACACAGTTGTTTGTTTTGTACTTCTTTCATTCCCATTTTAAATGGCACGTGACAGACATTTTTAACTAAAGAGAATTTAAGAGCTTTAAAAGTGTTTCATAACTTTAGAACATCCCTTTTGACTGATGTTTTTAATTTCTCACATTAAAAAAAAAATATCTACTAGGCACAGAGTACTGTGCTAGATATCGGGACAAAGAGATTAGAACTTGGTCCCAGCCCTCAGAGTAGCTTAACGTCTCATGGACAGAATACAGACACAAAGAGAGCAAGCGAGTGCACAGGAAATGCTGAGTTTGGGCTGAGTGTGGAAGTGGCTGCTTTGGTATTTTACCTGGGGACACTAGCTATGATTTGAAGGGGCCACGTTAAAAGTCAATGAGAAACAAGGTCATTCTGTTTATAAAAGTTTCCTCCTGTACAAAATAGCAATTAACAATTTGCTGTACAAAAACACTACAGATACTGAAAGCAAATTAGAAAGTATTTAATTGCCCTTGAATTTTGAACACCCCCACCCACCCCCCGCCCCGGGGCAGGGGAGGAGGGGGGGCCGGTTGGAGGGGGGAGGTAAAAGAAATGTGCCAGAGTGGAAGGAAATGAGTGCAGACCTGAAAGACAACACCCAGGGAGGGGATCCCAGCAGGTTTCTTATCTGCTTGTCAGCATTAAATTGGCAGTCCCTTAAATAAGAAAGTTTGCTAATGAATAACAGTCTACTGGCTTTGAAGTACATTTGAACTGGGAGCTGTTTTCTGAGCTCTGAGAATGCCAATCTGACTTGGTACAACGAGTGTTGCTCTGGGAATTACAAGGAGCTCTCCCTTCATTCTCCTGTCCTCCACCCGAGCCAAGTCCTGGGACTTAGCTTTTCCTGCAAGCTTCTGTCCAGCCAAGCTTGCAGTCTTGCTCGCCTCCCCGGCTGGCCTGCAGGAGCACACTTCTGAGCTCAGAGGGGAGCAGAGCTCTGCCTGAGCTTCTCCCTGCCCTCCGCCCGCCTGGCTGTCCGGCTTCCAGGCCTGGATTCCTGGCCCCTTGTTGCCGAGGACTCCTTCTTGGTCCCTGTGGAGATCTGTCCTGTTTGCCCAGAGGCCTAGCTCGGAAGTCGTTTGGGATACATGCTTCTGTTCCAGACTCTGCCCCCAGGCCCAGACTCAGCTCTCCTCTGGCCACCAGCTTCAAGTCAGTGACGAGAGAGTATAGAGCTTGTGAGCACGGGCCTGGGACAGGCCGCCTGGGCTCCGATCCTGACTCTTTTGCTTAGCTGTGTGACTTTTAACTTCTCTGTGCCTCAGTGTCCTAAGATAATCATGAGTAAAATGAGGTAACATGTCTCCGAGGTAACCGTCGGTAAAAGGGAGATGATAATAGTAACTGTGCCGTGGGGATGTTAGGTTAAATGAACTGTACCCATAGAACACTTAGAACAGTCCCTGACACCTAACACCAAATGGATGTTAACCGTGTGCCCAGATGCAGAGAAAGGCCCCGTTTCTGTCCTCACAAAAGAGCCACCTCTAACAGAGAAGGACCCAGGAAGGGCTACAGTACAGGCCACCAGCAGCAATGGCCTGGAAAGACTTCACCTCATTTGGGATCCGTCCGGTGGGTCTGGGTGGAGGGGAGGATTTGAAGTGGAGGTGCGGGGGCGAGCAAGGCTGGGCCCCTACTGCTTGGCAGCGGCGGGTGAGGAGCGATCTGGTCTCGTTGGGTGTGTGGAGGGAGCCACCGCGGTAAGAGACGAAACTGGGGGTGTCTTGAAGCACTCAGCAGTTGCTACTGGAGTCACAGGGAGAGCAGGCAACCTTTGTGAGCAAGGAAGGGAAGGTAGTAGAGTCGCGCATCACACTCCCTGTCACTCAAATAAGAGACACAAAACATTCCCTTTGAACGGACCGCCCACGGTTCACATAACCCTTCCTAATGTGGCCGCCGTTAGGTGGCTTTCAGTTTTTGTTATTATAAATAACACTGCAATTAATATTCTTATGCATTCTTAATCAAAATTGTTTTGGACTATTTCCTCAGGAATACATTCTTAGAATGACCGCATTAAAGGGAATAACTATTTTTCTGCGATACTTTCTCTTTTTTATTAACTTTCATTGTTGTATTAGAAAAGTAATACACTTTTGGGACTTCCCAGGGGGTCCAGTGGTTAAGACTTTGCCTTCCAATGCAGGGGGTGCGGGTTCGATCCCTGGTCGGGGAGCTAAGATCCCACGTGCCTCGGGGCCAAAAAACCAAAACATAAAACAGGAGCAATACTGTAACAAACTCAATAAAGACTTTTTAAAAAATGGTCCACATCGGGGCTTCCCTGGTGGCACAGTGGTTAAGAATCCGCCTGCCAATGCAGGGGACACGGGTTCGAGCCCTGGTCCGGGAAGATCCCATATGCCGCGGAGCAACTAAGCCCGTGCGCCACAACTACTGAGCCTGCACTTTACAGCCCACGAGCCACAACTACTGAAGCCCGTGTGCCACAATTACTGAAGCCCGCGCGCCTAGAGCCCGTGCTCCGCAACAAGAGAAGCCACCGCAATGAGAAGCCTGTGCACCGCAACAAAGTGTAGCCCCCACTCGCCGCAACCAGAGAAAGCCCGAGTGCAGCAACGAAGACCCAACACAGCCAAAAATAAATAAATTAAATAAATAAATTAAAAAAAAAAAAAAAAAAAAAAAAAAAAAAAAAAAAAAAAAAAAAAAAAAAACGTCCACATCAAAAAATCTTTAAAAAAAAAAAAAAAGTAATACAAGTTTGTGTTATGAAAATTTTAAATTAACAAGTAAGCCCAAAATAGCCATCAGTCACCCATCACCTAGTAATAACATTTGTCTAGGTATCCTAAAGCATGTACATTTTTTTAGAGCTTTTGACACAAGCTGCAGGGTAATTTTCCAGAAAGGTTAGACTAATGTAGGCTTTCCCCAGCAGGGAACCATAGTGCATTGTCACTGCCTCTCACTAAATTGAGAGTCTGGGGGTTCCATTTAATCTTTGTTAATATGGTAGGTTGGAAATGGTGTTTTATTATTGTGTCGGCTTGCATTTGTTTTACTGCTTGTGGGTTCGATCAACTCTTGAGTCATTTCTTTGCCATTTCTGAGAAAGGGAGAAACTTCCTTCTGTGGTCACTAGAGTCTCCTGACACCTTAAGCCCTAGACCCACCAGCCACATTTTTAGCCAGAATTACTTTTTTTCCCAACTAAGGTATAATTTACATACAGTAAACTTCACTCTTTTTAGCATACAGTTCTGCAAGCTACACATACCACACTCAAGATGTAGAACAGTTGCATCACCGCAGAAAATTCCTGCACACCCCTTTGTAGTCAACCCCTCTCCCCTACCCTGAGCCCCTGGCAACCACTCCTGTTTTCTGTCCCTGTAGTTTTACCTTTTCCAGAATGTCAGGTAAGTGGAATCACACGGCTGGTAGCTTTTGAGTCTAGCTTCTTTGACTTAGCATCCTGCACTTGAGGTTCACCCCTGTGTTTTGTGTGTATCAGTGTTCACTCCTTTTTATTGCAGAGTTTAAATGTATACATGGTATAGGTGTTCCACAGTTCATCTGCCCATTTGTCAGTTGAAGGATATTTGGGTTGTTTCCAGTTTGGGGCGATTATGAATAGTGCTGCCATAACATTGGCCTACAGGGGGTTTTTTTTTTGTTTCTTTGGCTTTTTTTAGGGAATTCCCCCATCTTTTTTTTTTTTTTTAATTTATTTAAATAATTTATTTTATTTTGGGCTGCGTTGGGTCTTCGTTGTTGCACGTGGACTTTCTCTAGTTGCAGCGAGCAGGGGCTACTCTTCATTGCGGTACAGGGCTTCACATTGCGATGGCCCCTCTTGTTGCGGAGCACAGGCTCTAGGTGCGTGGGCTTCAGTAGTTGTGGCACGCGGGCTCAGTAGTTGTGGCTCGTGGGCTGTAAAGTGCAGGCTCAGTAGTTGTGGCGCACGGGCTTAGTTGCTCCGCGGCATATGGGATCTTCCCGGACCAGGGCTCGAACCCACACCCCCTGCATTGGCAGGCGGATTCTTAACCACTGTTAAGAATGGTTAAGGGAAGCCCTGCCTACAGGGTTTTGTGTGATGGTTGTTTTCATTTCACTTGGGTAAATACCTAGAAAAGGTTGGGTCAGATGACAAGTGTATATTTAACTTTATAAAAAATTACCGAACTGTTTTCCAGAGTGGCTGTACCACTCACCAGCAATGTAAGACAGTGCCAGTTTCTTTACCTGCTTATCAGCACTTGGTATTATCAGGGTTTTTTGTTTGTTTGTATGTTTTAGCCATGCTAATAGGTGTGTAGTGGTGTTTCATTGTGGTTTTAATTTGCATTTCCCTAATGACTAATGACGTTGAGCATCTTTTTCATGTGCCTGTTTTCTGTCTCCATATCTTTTTTGGTGATGTGTCTCTTCACATCTTTTGCCCATTTCTTCATTGGGTTTTTGGTTTCTTATTACTGAGTTTTGAGATTTCTTTTTATATTTTAGATATAAATCCTCTACCAGATTTGTGATTTGCAAATATTTTCTCCCTGTCTTTGGCTTGTCTTTTCATTCTCTCTGGCTTATTATTTTATACTCTAAATTAAAGAGCAAAAGTTTTACATTTTGGTAAAGTCTAATTTGTCGAATTTTTTTTTATGGATTGTGCTTTGGGTGTCACATCTAGGAAATCTTTGACTAACCCGAGGTCACGAAGATGTTTTCCTATGTTTTCTTCTGGCAGTTTTATAGTTTTAAGATTTACATTTGGGTTCTCCACTTATTTCCTAGCTCCAGAAGTTTCTTTTAGAAAACGGTTCCATTAAAGAGACACACACCTGAGTAGATCTGGTATGGAGTCAGTCCTAGGAGCCTGCGCAGGCATGGTGCCCTCCAGGAACCATCTGGAAAGGAGGTGTGGGCATCAGAAGCTGCCCAGGAGTGGCTTTTAAACAGATAGTAGGCTTCTCTGGCTTAAGACTTGGCATAAAATTGAAGATTGTATCCTTTAAAGGCGGGTGAGGATTATAAGAGAAAAACCTCCAAACTTTCTTGATAAATCCTTCTGACTGCTGCACAAAGTCAGGATGGTGACTGATGCCAAGCCCAGAACTTTGTCAATTACACGCAAACACCCATGTCGGTGACTCACCCGATCATGCTTTAATCTCATAACCAAGAAGCTTTCAAAAATTATAGTCAACAAGGCAGCTTGCTAGTTGTGACTGCCATTGGAATTGGGTTTTCCTCAGAACAGCTGGAGTGTAATGTGGTGGGAAGAAAGCCTGATGTGGGTGAAGGGCCAAGGATTGCTTGCCTGGGAAGGATGTGCAGCTAACGTTTGACAGAAATCTGTGAAATGACCGACCTCAGCCAAGCTAAGTAGAGGCCTGCCATCTTTCATCCATGGGAAAATACACTGCAGCAAAAGTATTCAGAAAACAGCGTTGATTATCCGCTTTGTGTCAGTCATTGCAAGACACGGATGGTCCAGAGCATGCTCCGTGCTGGGCTGATAGGAGCCGAGAGAAGATTCCTGTTCTAGGGAAGGAGAGCACTTGAGAGCCGGTTGGAAATGGCTTCTCCAGGGATGTTCCAGACAGAGCAGTGCAAGGGTTTGGTATGTTCTGGGATTTGCAGGCCTTTGGCACGGCCGTGTCACAGGAAGGGCTCACAGAGGCAGTGGGAGATGTTATTGGAAGTGGAACCAGGGCCAATCTTGGAGGACCTTGTTTGCTCTGCCCTGAGATATGAGTGTTTTCTTGAATTCAAATTGGTACCATTGAAGCATTTTACATATGGAAGTGATGGGCTAGGACTTTCTTTTTAGAAAGATCTCTCTGGAGGCTCTGTGGAGAATGAATTAGAAGGGGCCAGTTAGTGGTGGTGTCATCTAGGTGACACGGCTAACCTGAAGTCATACAGCTGACGGGAAGCCACAGGTGAGAAAGACACTGAGGAGGTAGAATCAGAGCCCGAAAAGGGAGGGGGTGGCACATGGATGGATACTCCTGGGTTTCTGACTGGGCAGCAGGGCGGCTGTGGTGCCACCCAGGAGAGCCCCCCACCCCCACCCCCCCCATCGCAGGAGGCAGAGGAGGCGTCAGCTGGGGACCCTCGGAGCTGGAGGCGCAAAGGCCGCAAGGCAGCCGGCCTCGGAAGTCCGGGGTGCCTCTGCTACCGCACTGCAGGTTCTCCCTCCGCTCAGGTACACAACGTGTTTCTGGAGGCATCAGAAACACATGTGCCCTCCAAAGCACAGTAAGCAGGACTAGAAACACGCTCTAAAGGCTAGTGAGAGAGGCGGCGTGAGCGCACACGGGGATTGAAGAACAGCATGTGGCACAGCACGAAAGCCTCTGTCCCCCGGCCACCGTGAGCCAGGCTGCAGGTTGTCAGACAGTGCTTCCCTTGGGCACGGGGCTGGAGGAGAGCAGCCATCGTCAGCTCTCGGCCTCCCCCACCCCCTTACCTTCTCCCCTCTCTTCCCAGACAAGCTCTTCTCATTTGTTTAAAAAAAAAAACAAAACAGTGAATTCACTCCCAGTCCTTTTGAAACCCAACATGTCAGTGATAGATGAGGCAGTATTCTTTAACTTCAGAGGAGAAAAAGTGAGTGAGTGAATGCGAGCCAGGGGAGTTGAAAAGTCCAAGGGAACAGGAGACACATGGGGTGACCCCGCCGTCAGGAGGAGCGCCCTCAATCCCACCCCTGCTGGTGCCATGCAAAGGCACAGACAATGCCACTTTCAATAAATCATGAAGGATCCTGAATACCCATTTTTGTCTGTTTTCAATGGACCTTGGGCATATTGCTTAAGATATGGCCAGCCATTTGTGCTGTGTTCCCAGCTACTCAAAGGCTCGAAGTCAAGTGCTCTCTCAGCTATATAATGGAGTCTTTGCATAGGGGATTTTGGGGGAGATGTTTTCAGATTTCCATAGCTAGTCGTAGTAAAGGTGACCTCGTGGGTAGTGTGGGCCATTGTCACCCTTCAAACAGCCATCCTTTGAGTGATGCTGAGCTTTGTGGGGTATCCATGCAGCACCTAATTCGATCACACATCTGACCCCTGCCTCTTTTTGGCACTGTCCCCTTCTCTGGGCTCACTGGGCTGCTGGAGGCACAAACCCTGGCTGTCCTCTGGACGCATTCTATGCTAAACAGAGCTCTTGACTGTTTTTCCCGCTCTCAGAATTCTAGGCCCCCTAGTGAATCTGGCCTGGGTAGTGGCTGCTTGTTCTCGTGATGGTGCGCTCATGAAGATGCCTGTTGGAAGCGCCTTTTAAAAGTCCCCGGGTTGTTTCCTCAGTGGAGTCTTGGAAAGCAAAGAGAAGAATAACCTGGGGTCATTTAAGGGCTGGCTGGTCATTTCCTTAATCGTCTGTGACCGTTAAGAGCCTGATTTTCTATAAAGAAGCACAGAGGCTTCCTTGGCTTGTTAGTAATAGTAACAAACAGCTAGAATTTATTGAGCACCTGCCGTTTGCCAAATGCTTTCACATGTTACCTCATTTAATCCTTAAACCTTATACCCATTTTTACAGGTGAGGAAACTGAGACTTGAGGTTAAATAACTTATCAAAAGTCACATAGCTAGAAATGGCAGAACTAGGATAGAAACATTCCTTATTCTGCTTAATTTTTATCTTTCTCTTGTTTCATATTCTTCTGCGAATCTGAACAAACGGATCAAGTCCTACTCTTAGGATGACTTTGAAGAGCTATCTTAAAATACTGTGTAATTCTGGGCTTCCCTGGTGGTGCAGTGGTTGAGAGTCCGCCTGCTGATGCAGGGGACACGGGTTCATGCCCCGGTCCGGGAAGATCCCACATGCCGCGGAGCGGCTGGGCCCGTGAGCCATGGCCGCTGAGCCTGCGTGTCCAGAGCCTGTGCTCCGCAACGGGAGAGGCCACAACGGTGAGAGGCCCGCGTGTCGCAAAAAAAAAAAAAAAAAAAAATACTGTGTAATTCCATTTATATAACATTCTTAAAATGATGGAATGATAGAGCTGGAGAACAGAGTTGTGGGTGCTAGGAGTTTAGGGCTGGCTGGGGGAGAGGGAGGTGGCCCAAGGGGGATCTTGGGGGTGAAGGAACAGTTCTATATCCAGGTTGCTGTGGCAGTTACACGAATCTATACGTGTGACCAAATGACATAGAACTAGACACACATAACGTGCCAATGTGTTTCGTGGGTTTGATGTTGTGTTATAATTATGTAAGTTGTCACCTTTGGTGGAAATTAGGTAAAGAATACATGGGGCCTCCCTATTGTATCTTTGCTATTTCTGTAAATCTATAATCATCTCAGAACAAAAAGTGGGTTGTTTAATTCACCTGAGTGGGACGCCAGCATTGCACCTGGAAAAGGCCAGGTCTCAGCTCAGAAGTTGCTTGCTCTCAGAAAGCAGTCCACGTCATAAAGCTACAGGTGGCCTAGGAGGAGAACACACACTAGAAGAGGGTCTGGGATTTAGCCTCTGTCAGGTGTAACCCGAGGCTCTGTTGTCTTATGGGAAAGTACTGAACTGAGAGTCAGGGCCCCTGGGCTCAAGTCCCAGGGCTGCAATTGGGTGACCTGGGGCAAGCTTCCCAACATCTATGAGCCTCCATGTCCCCAGCTGTAAAGTCGGAATGGTAACAGCACCCACCCTATGAGGTTGTTAAGAGATCCACCGATAGAACACATTAATGTGCTTAGCACAGAAAGATTTACTGTGCTTATTCATTTTTGTTACCATCATCAATGTGATTTTATCTATTCCAAAGTTGTACCCTCTGCTCTATAGTCAGACCAACCTTGCACATATTCACCGAACAGCACGTATTTATTCTTACTTCTCTGGTTTGGGTCATTTATTCTTTCAACAATTCTTTCTTTTTTTTTTTTTTTAATATTTCTTTCTTTGGCTGTGTCGGGTCTTAGTTGCAGGATCTTCGTTGCAGCACGCGGGATATTTCATTGTGGCGTGTGGGCTCTAGAGCGCGCGGGCTCAGTAGTTGCGGTGCACGGGCTCTCTAGTTGTGGCACGTGAGCTTTAGAGAGGGCGGGCTCAGTTGCCCTGTGGCGTGTGGGATCTTAGTTCCCCGACCGGGGATCAAACCCACGTCCCCTGCATCGCAAGGCAGATTCTTAACCACTGGAGCACCAGGGAAGTCCCTCAGCAATTATTTCTTAAGTGCCTACTTTGTCGAAGACTCTTGGAGATACAGTGATGGATGTGACCCATGTGGTCTGTGCCCAAAGAGAGCTAAAGTCTTGTTTTTGCCTTGGAATCTCCTATGTGTGTCTTTCAAATCCTTGCTGTCCTTTCAGACTCACAGGCCTCATCTATTCCACGCAGGCCACCCTACCAGATACTCCTCTGAGCTCCGACAGTGCTGGAGTCAGTGTGACTTAGTCATCTCTGCCAGCCTAGACAGTCCTTTTCCCCTGTGCCTCCCGGGGTGCCCGGCACGGTGCTGAGCAGCTGTTTAGCAAGTGCTTGCCCACAAAAGTATGAAGTTCATGGCCAGAAGGAGCCCAAGACAGTATCTCTTCCGAGGCTTTCACTTCACAGATGATGCCATGGACAGAGGCCCTTGGCCTACATAACGGAAGCTGGCTCTCCAGTCCCCGACACTTTATCAGTAGGATATTAATAGATCCTATATTAATCTTAGTTTTTGTTGTTGTTGCTTTGTTTTGTTTTTATTCCTGCCATCCAGTATTTTGACCAGCTGACTGGCGTTTCTTCTTTTGCAAACCCTGAGGTAAGAAGCCCTTGGCTGCAGTTCTGCTCTTCGTGCTACCTACCTGGGTGACTGAGTCATACCAGCCAGAGGGCAGGTTCGTTGAAATGGAAAACCAGAGCCAGTCCTCGTCTTTCTCTCACTTGCTCTCAGTTGAGTGGGCTTACCTGCTACCTCCAGTCTGCCGGCAGGACCCTGCCTCTGGCAGGCCCACCCAGGCGTCTGTCTCCTCCAGTCCAGCTTCTCCACCTGAAGCTGGGCGGGCGGTCTGCACAGCCTCTCACTAGGGCGACTTGCCTTAAATTCCAGTTGTTCTTCCGTCAGACCGTTGCCAGTGAGCCCTGAGAGACTGACTCTCTGAACCCCAGTTGCTGTCCTATGCCTGCTGGAATCTAGAGGAGAGAAGAAAATTGTCGGAGCCCCCAGCTTCCAGCTTGCCCCCCTCTATATAGATGAAGAAATAGCAAGTGTGGCCCAGTGAGAAATGCAGACTGTAGTTAGATTGGGTTTGGGTTCCATTTCTAGGTCTGCCAGGTGTTGATTGCTATATATCACCTGACCTTGGTTGGGCAGGCACGTTACTTAACCTCTCTATACGTCAGTTTCCTCACCTTTAAAAGGGCAGTAA
Source organism: Platanista minor (assembly GCA_004363435.1). Taxonomy (NCBI): domain Eukaryota; kingdom Metazoa; phylum Chordata; class Mammalia; order Artiodactyla; family Platanistidae; genus Platanista; species Platanista minor. Next base: position 16,410 of record RJWK010042266.1, read on the forward strand.
TAGTACCTGTGCACGAGAAGTTCTTGGTGCTGTGTCTGGTTGAATATGCAACCTCTTATTTCTGCTGCTTATTGCAGGCCGCTGCATCACCTAGAAGTTCTTTTTCAATAAAGGTTCGTGGGGCTCAGAAGCAGTAATCGATTGGGATTTCTCTGTTGGAGCTTACAGTCTCTTTGGATGGTATGATAGTTAGACAAATATACAGCTGGAGACTTGTTTCAACTTGAGAATAAATGAGAAGAATCAGACCACGATAGAAGCAATTTTCCCACATCCGGACTGTCAGAAGCCAGCCCTCTGCCATGCTCTAGCAGGTCGCTGCGGCCTCTTCCTTTCCCAAGCGGAGATTAACAGACAAGTTGTTGCCAGTGCAGAGGCGCTGGGCAGCCTCCATGTTGAGGCACATCTGCCAACCTGGCAGGGCCTTGGAGGCTTTTCTGTCGAGGAGTGAGCCTCATGTAGGGGCACCACGGCCTCCCTGCCTGCTGCTTCAGTGGAAGGCAGCCCAGGAGAGCTGGTCACCTGGGAATACAGTATGGCTGCCCGGCCACCGAGCTGCCGCAAGTGCCGGCAGGGCTGCTGAAGAAGACGGGACACTTTGAAGCATGTGCCCTGCTGCTGTGTGTCCTTCACAGAGAGAAGTGGCTTCCCAAATATCGCTCCAGTTAGGAAGGTGAACCCTATTAATGTGGAAATTCCTTGGGTTTTAGAGTGACCACATCTGGGACTGTTGAGTCCCACCCAGTCAGCTTGTTCCAGTGTGTCCTCTTTCAAATGTGATCTCAACTCATTATAAGAAATAACCCTAAGCTCTGTGACATCAGGAACATTTATCAAGTGTTTGCCATCGTCAGGTATTGTTATAATGTGTTTTCTTTCCCCCTCATTTAATTTTCACAAACATATGAAGCAGGTACCATTTTTGTCCCCATTTTACAGAGGAGGAAACTGAGGTACAAATAGGTAAGGTAACTTGCCAGGGGTCGTGGAACTCATAGGAAGTAAAGCCAGCTTTCAAAACCAGCCTGAAGTGTCTACACCCTTTACTTCTCTACAGTGTTGCTTGTTGTTAACAGGTACACCCCCTCGAAAGCGAAATGAGCTCATTTCTGGTATAGTAAGACCTATGTCCCAGGCAGGAGGGTCGCAGCAAAAGCTTGAACTCTTTAGAGTGCTAGAAAGAAAACTTGTCCAGTGCTGTGGGCAGTTATTCTAGAGGATCCCCAAGGTCCCTGTGAGAGCCTCTGACTGTCCCCTGAATTCCAGCCCAGAGCCCCTCGAAAGATTATACAGAGGTTGGAGAGAAAAGAGATTTCTGCTTAATGAAAATGTTCCCCTAAGATTATTGTGAAACTTACTTTTTTTAACATTGTACATTGTGTCTAGTTTCTTAAATGATTTTCAACTATGTGAGATTATGCAAGGATTCTCTATTACCAAAGCTGATGTTTCAGTTAGCAAGGCATAGAAAGTCTGTTCATTTTCCTTCTTGCTGGATCCCAGCCCTTTCTAATATCCTCTACTAACCTCTTTAATTTTTTTGATCTTTGCATTTCGTCTTAGCTGTAAGCTTCTTTCTGTATTTTCTTCAGAGTTCCCAATACCCATATGTTCTTTGGTCTTTACCATAGCTAGAATGGTACCTATTAGACTGATATATTGTTCAAAAAGAAAAAGGTTCTTTAAGACACTAGTAATTATTTTGGAGGAGAGTAGGAACCTCCGGTAACCCCAGGTATGGGCCTCCTGGGTGTCCCTTCCAGATTGTTCTGAGCAATCCAATAAGCGTTGTCAGGTCAACAGGCATTTTGAGACTGGATGGCCGTGGCCAGTGATCTTTTGCCAGGAGGTGCTGCTAAGCCCACTGCTGCAGCTTGAAGGCTGGCTGCAGGAGGAGGACAGTAGGGCAGATTGCCTGCCCCAGGACCAGAAGGGGCCTTAGGATGTTGTCCTGGAATATGTTGTCCAGACATTTGGCCTCACCTGGGAGGAAGGAAGCACAGTGGGCATGGAATCAAGTCATGAACTTTGACAGTTGCTCTTGGCTACGTAACACAGAATTACGCAGGGGAATTCTTCACTGCCACCTCTTTCTCATTAAGAGAGGTGAGCGCTGGTCCTCCTAAAATCTTCAGAGCTTTTCTTCTGACAGATATAGCAGGGACTTATTGTGGATGCTTTCTTCCAGTAAACCTAGAAAGTATCTCACATTCACCCGTAAAATAAACCACAAGGATGACCATAGGGGAACTCAGCTCCATTTTACAGGTGGGAAGGCTAAGGCCATCAGAACCCCACACCATCGCGAAGTCTGGGGAAGAACAGAGACGAGGCCAGAGCTGCTGGCTCCCAGCTTGGGGTTATATAACTCCTTCAACTCCTCAAGTCCCTGGAAACTGAGGCCAATTCCCTGGAAGATCATTCTGTTCTCTCCTGTTTTTTCAAGAATAGAGCCAGCTTGATCACTGGCTCTGAGGCATGTATGAGAATGACCCGTTTTCTTTCTTCCATGAACTGAATGCCTACCGTCATGATCATTGTTTAATCAGGTTGTATTCGAACTTGCCTGGGTCTCATATTTTTATGTATGTTTGGCTCATATTTTGAAGAACCCTATCTTGTTTATGTATACTGTCATCTGTTTCCAAAAAGGATTTGAGAAGACTTGCAACAAAGGAAATAAACAGTAAAATGAATACAGTAGAAAGACAGAAAATCAGAGCCAAGGAAAAGAGGCAGAAGTGATAGGACATCTGTAACAGTGAGCGTAGTTCCTGGGACTGGGCGTCATATTATCTGACCTCA
>RJWK010042267.1:0-19242 GCA_004363435.1 Platanista minor
ATAAAAAGAAATGAAATTGAGTTATTTGTAGTGGGGTGGATGGACCTAGAGTCTGTCATACAGAGTGAAGTAAGTCAGAAAGAGAAAAACAAATACTGTATGCTAACACATATATATGGAATCTAAAAAAAAAAAAAAAAAAAAAAAAAAATGGTTCTGAAGGACCTAGGGGTAGGACAGGAATAAAGACACAGACATAGAGAATGGAGTTGAGGACACGGGGAGGGGGAAGGTAAGCTGGGACGAAGTGAGAGAGTGGCATGGACTGATATATACTACCAAATGTAAAATAGATAGCTAGTGGGAAGCAGCTGCATAGCGCAGGGAGATCAGCTCAGTGCGTTGTGACCACCTAGAGGGGCTGGGATAGGGAGGGTGGGAGGGAGACGCAAGAGGGAGGATATATGGGGATACATGTATATGTAAAGCTGACTCACTTTGTTATAAAGCAGAAACTAACACAGCATTGTAAAGCAATTAGACTCCAATAAAGATGTTTAAAAAAAAAGAAAGATATATAGGGAGATAATAAATTTAAGAACAATGGAATAGGACAGGTATGCTATTGTCAATGGAGTTGAGGTTTTGGTCTATTTTCCATTTATTTTCTGCTAGTATATAAAAATACAATTTAGGTTTTGTTTTCTACAAATCTTGTATCATAGGAACTTGCTAAATTTACTGACTGTTTCTCATAGTTGTTTGGTAGTGGCCATGGAGCTTTCAACATAAGCATTATTCATCTGCAAATGGAAGTAGTTTAACATTCGCGTTTTCCATTTTATACATTATCTTTTTCATGCTTCTCTTTTTAATGGCTAGAACTCCAGTAGGATGTTGAATTGTAGTGGTAAGAGTAGGCATCCTTGCTTGTTCTCAATCTTAGGAAGAAAATATTTGATATTTCATTCTTAACTATGATGGTAAATGTAAATTTTTTTTACAGTGTTCTTTGTTAGACAGAAGAAGTTCCGTTTTATTCCTAGATTGCTGAGGGCTTATTTCATGAGTGGATTGTTGCCTTTTATCAAATGTTATTTATACATCTGGCAAAAAAGATCATATTTTTCTCCTTTGTTATGATTGTGAGTTGTACTGATTGATTTAAAAATATTATATCAAGTTTACATTCTTAGGATCATGATACAGTATTCTTGTAGATTTCTGAAATCAATTTGCTGATATTTGTTAAGCATTTTTACATTAATGATCATGAGGTATATTGGTCTATGATTTTCTTTTTTAATAATGTTTTTGTCAGATTTTAATATTGAGTTTATGCAGGTTTTACAATACAAGTTAGTTATTTTCTGAAAGCGTGGTGTAAGATTCATATTCTTTCTTACTGAAGTGTTTGAGATAATTGACCAATGAAGCCACTTAGAACTGAATTTGTGTGTGTGCATGTGTGTCTTTAATAGATATAAGTTTAGTCAGGTTTTCTGTTTCATTTTTAGTCAATTTTGGTAAATTGCATTTTCCAAAGTATTTGTCCATTTCATCTTAGATGTCAAGTTTATTGGCATAAAGTTATTAATAATAATCTCAATCTTTTAACATGTATAGGATTGTAGTAATAATCCCTCTTTCATTTCTATAATTTTTATCCTCTGTCTTTATCAGTTTAGCTAAGTTTTTGTCAATTTTGATTTTTTTCAAAGCATCAGATCTTGGCTTTCCTCTGTTATTTGGTTGTGTTCCATTTATTGATTTATGCTCCTATCAATATTATTTATTTGCTTTTAATTACACTGAAACTACTGTGCTCATTTTTTTTCTAATTTCTTAGGGTAGAATATTAGCTCATTGTTTAGACTGTCTACATTTCTAATCTTAGCATTTAAATCTATAAATTTCTCACCATTCATGCTTTATTTGCGTCACACATAGTTTATTATATTTTCTTTATAATTATCTTCAAAATATTTTCTAATTTCCCTTGTGCTTTCTTTTTGATGGATTGTTTAGAAATATTTTGTTTAATTTCCAAACATTTGGGGTTTCCCAGATGTGTTATTTTTATTGATTTCAAATTACATTGTTCTCAAAGTACATGACTACATTCCTTTTACATATATGGAGACTTGTTTTATGGTCAGGCATATGTTCTATCTTGGTGAACATACCTTGTGCACCCATGTAAGGCATCATGTTCTTTAGGTTTTAATTAGTTCTTGGAGGTTGATAGTACTGTTCCAGTCATCAAAACAGTATGGTACTGGTACAAAAACAGACATATAGATCAGTGGAAGAGGATAGAGAGCCCAGAAGTAAACCCACACACTTATTGTTAATTAACCTATGACAAAGGAGGCAAGAAAATACAGTGACAAAAAGTCTCTTCAGTAAGTGCTGCTGGGAAGACTGGACAGCTACATATAAAAGAATGAAATTAGAAAACTCCCTAACACCATATACAAAAATAAACTCAAAATGGATTAAAGACCTAAATGTAAGACTAGCTGCTCTAAAACCCCTAGAGGAAAACATAGGCAGAATATTCTTTGACATAAATCACAGCAATATTTTTTTGGATCCATATCCTAAAGTATTCAGTAAATAATTTTTTTCTAGTTCTATCAACAGCTGAGAATGGAGTATTAAAATCTTATTTGATTGTAATAGAATTATTTATTTCTCCCTATAATTCCATCAGTGTTTGCTTTAGGTATTTCCAGCCTCTGTTATTTTGAGATATAGATATTTGTGATTGTTATAGTCTTCTGACAGATTAATCTTTTTAATTATGAAGTGACTTTCTTTATCTCCGTTTTAACTTTGTCTTGATTTCGTCTCTTATAACTCTTTTCCTATTTTATGGATTGTTAATATAGCCTCTCTAGCCTTCTCAAGCTTACTTTGTTAAATTATAAATTGTGAAATAAATTACTCCAATATCTAGTAGCTTAAAACAATAAACATTTATCATCTCAAGTGGCTTAGCTGAGTGATTCTGCTTCAAGAATCTGCTTCATGAAGTTGCAGCAAAGCTGTTGTCCAACGCTGCAGTCATCTCAAGGCTCCGCTTGGGCTAAAATAAATCCACTCAAGTGGTTGTTGGTTGGTCTCAGTTCTTCATGACCTATTGAACTGAGGACCTCAGTCTCTCATCACGTGGGCTTTCTATAGTTTGTCTGAGTGTCCTCAAGGTATGGCAGGTAGCTGTCTTCCACAGAGCAAGTTGCTGAGAGAAAGAGAGAGAGCGATTGACTGAGAGATTGAGAAAGAACCCACAATGGAAGCCACAGATTTTTATAAGGTCATCATAGAAGCTCTCGTGCCATATTATATTTATCAGAAACAAGTCAGAAATTCTAGCCCACTCTCAAGGGGAGGAGATTACACAGGGCATGCATATGAGGAGGCAGGGATCTTTGGCAACCATCTTAGAGACAACCAACCACATTGTTCTTATAGTTACCTTTTTAATGTTTATTTACCTGCAACCTACCTGTGTCTTTTAATTTAAAGTGATTCTCCTGTAGACAGTGTAAAGTGGAGTCTTGTATTTTTATCCAGTCTAAAAGTCTTTTACTGGAATATTTATATATTAACATTCAATGTAATTATTGATATGGTTATTGACAATTATTGATAATTAAGTCTACTAGTTTACTGTTTTCTGTTTGCATCATCTTTTGTTATTGTTGTTCCCTTTTCCTTCCTGCTTTTGAATTATTTGAATATTTTTAGACTCTAATGTATCTATTGGATTTTTAGCTTCTTTACATTATTTTTTAGTGATTGTTCTAGGGACTGGCATATATATCTTTAATCTTTCACATTCTACCTAGTGTTAATATAGTAACAATTTGACATAAAATGTAGAAACCTTGCAATCATGTAGGTCTATTCACTACTCCCTTTCTATTCTATACACTATAGTTGTCATTATATATACACATAATTCCAACAAAACAATGTTACAATTTTGCTTTACATAGTCATAAGTAAATTAAGTAATTTAAAAGGGAAATAGTCTTCCATTTTTACCCAATTATTTACTTCTTCAAATGCTCTTCATTTCTTTTGTTTTGTTTTGTTTTGGGTTTGGGTTTGGGTTTTTTTTTGCGGTACACTGGCCTCTCACCGTTGTGGCCTCTCCCGTTGCGGAGCACAGACTCCGGACATGCAGGCCCAGCGGCCATGGCTCACGGGCCCAGGTGCTCCGCGGCATGTGGGATCTTCCCGGACCGGGGCACGAACCCGTGTCCCCTGCATTGGCAGGCGGACTCCCAACCACTGCGCCACCAGGGAAGCCCTCTTCATTTCTTTTTGAAGATCCGGATTTCCATCTGGTATTATTTCCTTTCAGCCCAAAGAACTTCTTTTCGTATTTCTAGCAGTACGGGTTTGCTGGGGACAAATTTCTACCGTTTTCCCTTATATGAAATTGTTTTTATTTCACTGTCTTCTGGTCTCCATGGTTTCTGATGAGTAGTCTGTGTTACTTCAAATCACAGTTTCCCTGTATGTAATGTTTCTTTTCTCTCTGGCTCTTTTGAAGGTTTTCTCTTGATGTGTGGTTTTCAACATTTTGACTATGGTATGTGGTGGTGATGTACCTAGGTGTGAGTAACCCATAAGAATCAAGTGAAAAGTCACAGAAATTGAAAGCAGATGTAAGTTACCGTGGAGCAATATTAAGTTGGCTTCCACAGCGACCCAGCTTAATGGGCTTGTTGAGAAAATCTACCACCCAATACATTGGGCAAATGGGATCTGAATCTGCAGGGTAGGAAATGTGATTTCCAATGTATTTGTACTTTACCATTTCTAAGTGAAGTTACTCTCAGTTTGAAATATATTAAAGAGAAGCATAATCTAAAGAGGCTTGGACCTTGGATCTCACTCCAACTCTGATATCCATTAATGTAGACAAGCCACACTCCCTCACTGGGCTACCAATTTCTATGCATAAATCTGGGGGCTTCCAGTAGGTAACTACTGCTTTTTTTTTTTTTTTTTTTTTCCTGTGTCTCTAGAACTGTTTAAGGCTGCAAAAGCTCAAAAGGAGAAAACGACTGGGTATATTTTGCCAACATCTCTTCTGAACCCACATTGCTGCATTGTGCTTCTTTAGCTGATGAAGGAAAGTAGAGATGTTCATCTTCAAACCAAATATAAAATTAAGTCATCTGTTCACTGAACTCCTTAACCATGTTACTCTTGAAATTAAAGAGTCTGTCATATCCAGCCTCCCCAGATGAATTTGTGGGGGTTTTTTTTTTTTTCTTGGTGGAGTACACTCTGTCCCTATGTCTTATTTTTTTTAATGGTTAAAGATGTGCTCCTTGTGTAAACAAACTCTTGTAGCCATAGTAACAGGAAACAAAGTGGCCCAGGCAGTGATGAGCATGGGCCAAGAGATCTTTTCAATCTGAAAGAATCTATGCTTTTGCTATTTTGGTTAAGTTTAATTTCTGTAGAAATTTTTGGTTCTTTTAGATAAAAATTTAGACTGGTAGACCTATAATTGTTATTACAAGTTTCAACTTATTTAATATCAGGTGAATTAAAAAGTTTAAGGTTGCCTCGGAGATCAATTCCCCTAATTTGCTAAGGTAACTATAGCCCATACTAAAATGAGTGCACCAAGGAAAGGAGATAGAAAAGTATTTAATGATGGCTTGCTAAGTGCCAGCCCTTTATATGTGCTACCTAACACGTCTAATCAGACAACTGTGTAGGGTAGTTACATTTATTTGCACTTTAGAGATAAAATTAAGGCTCAGAGATATTAAGTTGCTTACTCAAGGTCACATAAAACAGCTTGTGTGTAGTTTATAAGCTGTAGAGGCAGGATTCAAATCCAGATCTCTGTGACTCCCAAGTATCTGTTTTTCCCACTGGACCATGTTGCTTCCTGCTACATCATAATATAATTTTTATAGAAATAGGCTAGAACATGAGCTTTATGATTCCAAGACAAATGTTTTTCCATAGATTGTATTGCTCTTCCTTCTGACTCTCCTTTCATAATCTTAGAGTGAATTTCTCCAAAGTCTAAAGATAATGGGAAAAGAGACATTGACAATGGTTAATACTTACTGAGAGACTGTTGTGTGCCTGGGATAATACTAGATGATAGATTATTGTATTTATTTCTCAAATGGACCTTTAAGTTTAGTATCATGAATGTTCTTTCATGCAGGTGCAAAACTGAGCCTTAGAAAAGTGAAATAATTTGCCAAATGACACACAGTTATTGACTGTCAGAGTCAGAACTTCAACCCAAGGGTGTATCAAATTTAAGGGGTTATTTCAGTGCATGTGCACCTGTTTGTGTTATAATTTACTTAAAGAAAATGCACCAAACAAGTTTACAGTTGGGTGAGTTTTGACAAATACATATTCACCCAGGGAACTACCATGCCAATGAAGATGTAGAATACTTCTCTTATTCCAGAATGTTCCATCATTCCCATTTGCAGTCAAACCCCAATATCAACCTCAAGAAACAGCTGACATAATATGTTTCTACAGATTCATGCCTGTTCTAGAATTTCGTATAAATGGAATTAGGCAATACACCCACTTTTAAGACTGACTACTCAAGGTGATGTTCAACAAAGTGTCAGAGAGATTTATCCATGCTGTTGTGGGTATCAGTAGTCCATATCTTTTTATTGCTGATTGCTATTCCATTATATGAATATACTGAAATTTGTTTTTACATTCTCCTGTTGATAGAAACATTTAGCTATTAAAAATACAGCTGCTGTAAACATTTAAAAGATTTTTTGGACATATGCTTTTGTTACTTTTGGAAATATATCTAGGAGTGGAATTGGTCAGTTATGTGTTAGCGTATGTTTAATTTCATAAGAGGCTGCAAGTTTCTGAAGTGGTTTTATCACTTAACCCTTCCATCATCAATGTAAGAGAGTTTAACTTGTTCCACCAACTTACCAGCATTTTCATTTAAATCATTTGATCAGGTCTGAAGTAGTGTCCTGAGGGACACACAAATTTTTCATTTCCCTCAAGACTAATGATGTTGAGCAGCTTTTCTTGTACCTTTTGGCTACTTGTATGTATTCTTTTGTTAAGTTTCTGTTTAATTATTTTGCCCATTTTTATTAGATTATTTGTATTTTAATGTTTTTATATGAAGGAGTTTATATATTTTGGATACAAGTTCTTTGTTAGATATATATATCGTGAATATTTTCTCCAACTGTGCCTTTTTTCTTAAAGGAACCTTTTTTAAATTTTATTTATTTATTTATTTTTGGCTGCACTGGGCCTTTGTTGCTGCGCGAGGGCTTTCTCTAGTTGCGGCGAGCAGGGGCTACTCTTCGTTGTGGTGCGCGGGCTTCTCATTGCGGTGGTTTCTCTTGTTGTGGAGCACGAGCTCTAGGCGTGCGGGCTTCAGTAGTTGCAGCACATGGGCTCAGTAGTTGTGGCACAGGAGCTTAGTTGCTCCGCGACATGTGGGATCTTCCTGGACCAGGGTTCAAACCCATGTCCCCTGCATTGGCAGACAGATTCTTAACCACTGCACCACCAGAGAAATCCCTTAAAGGAGTCCTTTGATGAACAAAAGTCTTTCATTTTGATAAAATCCAATTTATCTTTCACATTTATGATTAGTGCTTTTTGTGTCCTATCTTTGAGATCCTTGCCCATGCCACCTTTGCTGCAATATTCTATTGTTTCTTTCCAGAAGTTTTATGATTGTAGCTTTACACTTAGAAAGATAATCCATCTTGAATCATTTTATGTACTGGGTAGAGTTGTTCTAGCATTATATTTTGAGATGACATTCCTCATTAAATTGTATTTATATTTTTTCAGAAATTAATTAACTTCATCAATTTTTTTCTACTTTCTACTTCATGACTTTCTGTTCTATTCCATTGATCTAGTCTTTAACCTAACCTTCTAGGACCTTTGAATTTCCATATAAATTTAAAATTAATGCCTAATTTTTACCAAAAAATTCTGCTCCAAATTTAATTGAAATTGTTCAATATAGAGATCTAACTGGGAACAAATGACGTCTTAACAGTGTTGAGTTTTCCAATCCACAAGCATGGTATGCCTCTTAATTTATTTACTATTTGCTCAATTTACTTCCTAATTCAACTTCTCTCAAAAATAATTTAAAATTTTCATTGTAGAAGTATTGTACACATTTTGTTAAAAAATTTTATGAGTATTTTATGTTTTTTATATAAAGTAAATATTTATTTAAATTTTTCAATAGTTTATTGCTAGGATATAGAAATACAATTGACTTTTGTGTATTGCCCTTTTATCCTGAAACCTTGCTGAAATACAACTGACTTTTGTGTATTGCCCTTTTATCCTGAAACCTTGCTGAAGTCACTTATTAACTATTGTAGTTTTTGTTTCAGTACATTTCTTATGGCTTTTTATGTGCACAAGCATGTTGTATAACCCCCCCAAACAGAATGGAAGGACAGTTTTCTACTTCTATTCACAATTGTGTATGTTTTGTATCAGTTTCTTACCTTATTGTAGTGCCATTACTTCTGCAGTTATATTTTCTCCCTCTTCCTCTTTCTGCTGTCCTGTAACTCCATCCACTTTGTTCATGTTAGATTATATCATATTGTCCTAAAGGTCATGGAGCCTCTGTTCATGTACTTCATGTTTTGAAAGATTTTGTTTTCCAACTGCATTGAAACATTCTACCAGACTGGATAGCTGTAGCAGAGGAATGAGCAAATTCCACCGACTGCAAAAATGTGGCAAAGCTTATCCTTGGTGGAGTCCCAAATGGGACTCCTTGCACTAGAAAAACAGAATTCCTGAAGCCATCTAAGGGGAGACTTCCCTCAGCTTTAGCTCTTCCACCCTTCAGTTCTGATCTAGACATTTTGCCCAGACTCAAGTATGGCCCTTTCATCTCTCAGCTCTGTAACCCGTCTTGTTTCCAGAGGGTCTTGCAGGGTCTCCAGGTAAACCCATATGCTAGACATTGGGGCTAGGAGGTTTATATATTTTACATAATTTCATTCTCACAATCATTCTTTGGGATAAGGAGAGTGAGACCCAGAGAGTGTGACTTGCCTGAGGTTGTATAGCTAATAAGTGGCAGAATTTATGCTGCTTCCCATCTTGCTACCTTCAGATTGCAGTTGATCTCCACCATCCTAGAGTCCCATTCAACCCCAAACTGCTTAACCATGGCCAGTTGACACAAGACCAGCCCAAGACTGGGCCCTGATACCTCCAATCTTAGCAGCAGGACACAAGGCACCTTTTACCCCAGAGGAAGAATAATTCTTTTCTCAGCAAGATCTGACTTAGCATAGTTTTGCCTTCCTCATAATTGCTATCGATTCCCTAGAAGTGCTGAGACAGAAGGCCATCACTCAGAGCAGGTCAAGACAATTCCTACACTGTACAGGAAGTTGTTTCAGATGACCTCTTTGGTCCTATTAAACACACAGATACTTTGGTTATTCTGTGAATAAGATGATGTTCAAATGCATGCTCAAAACAAGTGGTTTTGGTGGTCAGGAAAGGGAGAGCTTGGCATGTGCTGACTTGTCAGGTAGATGGACAGGTGTGAATATGTTTAGTTTCAAGTATATGTTGTAATGTAGTGGGATGGATATCTGGGTGTGGTTAAAACATATTGCCTGGGCTTCCCTGGTGGCGCAGTGGTTGAGTGTCTGCCTGCCGATGCAGGGGACGCGGGTTCGTGCCCCTGTCCGGGAAGATCCCACATGCCACGGAGCAGCTGGGCCCGTGAGCCATGGCCGCTGGGCCTGCATGTCCGGAGCCTGTGCTCCGCAATGGTAGAGGCCACAATGGTGAGAGGTCCGTGTACCGCCAAAAACAAACAAACAAACAAACAAACAAAACATAATACCTTCCTCTTGGTGTTTTGCTATCCTGTGTAGTCTTACCTAAGAGAGTCCATTTCTCTAAGCCTCAGGTCCCCCATTAGCACAGAGAAGGGGTTAAGCTGATGAGTTCCAAGATTTCTTATAGTTCTACATTCTAGAATTGTATTATTCTATTGTCTCTCCTCTCCTCTTCCCTCTCCATCTCCCTGCCTCTGTCTACTTTCCTGCCCTCTCCTATGAAACATGTTGTCAAGATGGCATCATTGATTAAAATTATCCCAAATAAGGACATTAACAGCCATATATGACTATTTAAATTTACATAAGTAAATTTAACAAATAAAAAGTTTTGCTCTGGACCCCCAGAAAACCTTCTTGTATTTTAGTGATTATTTTATCACTCTCTCCAGAGCAATTTATGGATAAGAATATGCCCCCGAATTTTAAACATTTATGCAACTGCACAAAAGATGGTCTGCCTTTATTAATATTAATGAGAGGTCACAAATTTAAACCGTGAGCTTCCCCCAAGTGATCCAGATGGTACTAGTTGACACATTTATCTGTGTCTATGGATGGGAGATAACATACTGGACTTGGAAACAAACAAAAGACCAATCATAATTTTGCTTCTTAATGGTTGGGTTACCTTGGGTATATAACTTAATCTTCACTCACTTGCAGTTATTTTTATTTGCAAATGAGATACAACATTCCCTTCGTCCTGTGTCTACAATGAACATGAAGACAGATGTTTGAGAGAGGACAAACTGGACCTCTGATCCAGTGCTGGTTCAGAGTAGGCATCAGATATTTATGAATGTGACTCCAGGCAAAGTTGTGAGATTTCTCTCTTCCGTGGTTCACTCTGTCTGTGTGCTATTCCCTACAGCACTTCACACTCACAAACATACACCATGGCACAAATAATACGCAGAAGAAACTCAGACCTCAATGTTGGATTGGAGATGCCGGCGTCTGCCTTCTCACTTAAACTCCATTCATTCTCACAACACAATTGCCTAGACTTTAGCTGGTGTAGCCCCTCCATTGTCATTAAGTTACACTCCCTTCGCAGCTTTTGAGTAGCTAACGTGTCCTTTTCCTTGGCCACTTCATCAAATTTACCTGTTCTATGGACTCCTGAGTCCTAGCCACACATATTCACCAGCTCAGAAAGTAGTTTAGCAAATGAATAGTTGCTAACAAGATTCTCACAGTTGTAGTTTATCATAACCTATTTTATTATGCCTAGAAACAGCTGTTTTTCCACTGGGGCTATCTGTTCCTCATACAAACACACTACACCCTCCTCTTACAGTAGCATTAAAAGTAGTACAAGGAATTAAAATCCATATAGCTCTCACAGACATACTGCTGTTCATATTTTATGTGAGCGTTGACTCACTTCATTGCCCCCCCCACCTTGATTTAAGTGGCTTCTACTTCTTTTTTGTCCCAATTAAACCCCTCACTGTTCCAACCCTAGGTCCACTTAATGTTGAGGGTAGGAATTCTGTCTGTTTATTTGTGTATCTCCAGCATCTACTATAGATCCTAACACACAGGATAATGTTGAAATAAAGAGAGATATATACAGGGGTTGGGGGGAGAAACATGAGAAAAGAGACAAAGATAGAAAAGAATTAATAAGTGCTTGAGTTGCAAAATGACTGGCTCAAAGCCATAGAGCTAGTATGTGAAAGAGCCAAAATAGATTCAAGTCATTTGGTTCTAAACTTCTTAATATGAGCCTGAGTTCTGATATATTTTCCTCTAGGTTTAGGGAATTTTTATAAGAAGGTTTAGACCCTAAAAGAATCTTCTACTGGATAGAGTCTGTTCAGCTCAATAGACAAACATTAAACATGTCCTTGTTCCAGACAGTGTGCTTCACTCTGGGAATACAGAGAGAGCACACATGTTGCTCAAGCCCTCTGGGAAGTTGCTAGTATTGAAGGTCATGCAAACCTACACACATTATCAATATAATGCAAAAAAGATATTGTAGGTATGTCTGATATGGAGTTAGTACCACACAGGATGTATAATCTATCATAAGGAGACCATGTCTGGAAGGGATGTTTAAGTGGTGTTGTCACCTCGTTATTTTGCAGATGAGGACACTGAAGATCAGAGGCTCTGAAGAACTTGCCTAACGTTATATATCTAGTAGGAGGTAAGAATTAGAATTTGAACTAAGAAAGGCTGATCGAAAGTTTATATATTAACCACTATGCTAACCAGCAAGAAACAGAGTTGGTGAATTTCATCTGCTAACTTTAAATTGTCCTAGGCTAGGCAGGTAGTTAGTAGCATGCTTGAACAACCCAGTGTCTTTGCTCTAGCCCAGGGAAACCATTCAGAATGTCAGTGGAAATGTATTTCTTTGAAACTCTCTGGTGTCTTCAGGTCCAGCGGACTGCTATTCTTTGTGTCAGACACACCTGAAGATATGTCATAACACCCTTCCCTCACATCTCCAGGGTTACTTAAAATAGACCACTGTGCAATATTTCTCTAAGGTCCAAAGAGCCAGGCAGATAGAGCTGGGAGAGCAGCATGACCTGCAGCCCTCTTCCCATTCCTGAGGACTATGGTCTGCTCCTGTCTTCTTGCCTCATACAGTGCTTTAAGAAACTGTTTATCCTTGGTCAGTTTCCATGGCAACCACTTCTCCCACAGTACTATCTTTTTATTATAGGTATTGCTAAAAGAATAAAAATATATGGAAAATAATTAGGAGTTTTTATTGCATGCTTTCTCCAGAGTGTGGCAGGTAGGGGAAGAGGTAGAAGGTGAAGGCTGTAAGACTCTAGCAAAAAAATTCACAGCACTGTGAGCAATTTTATTAATGCAGAAGATGTAATCTCATAGCCAAAATGGAGTGTAATTTCCTGTCTCTGCTGTGGAAATACGTGCATTCTCATTTTCACTTGTGGATGGTTATGAGAAGTACGTGAAAGAGGTTTTACGCCTGGTATCTTAGTCCTGGACATGGTTCTGTCTGGTTGAATCCAATTAAAGTGTTCAAGGAACTTAGTTGCTGATAGCTCTTGAATCAACAGAAACCACTGCCTCCCTGTTCAGTGTTGATCAGTAAGGCACTGCTTCGTCTGAGGGTCTAAACTTTTAGGCAACAAAAGCTCCTTTGGGGAGCCTTTAGGTATAAGTTGAGGTAAGAATCATCACTAGATTGGGAGTCAGGACACCTATTTTCCCTCCCCCAAATTAGCTGTGTGATCTAGAGCAAGGCATCTAAACTCTCTGCTACTCAATTTCCCCATCTCTAAAACAAGAGATTTGGGTTTGATGGTTCCAGCAAGTTCTGAGAGTCTTGGAGCCAACAGATTTGTGAGTTCTGGGGAGCTATGTCAGGATGGCAAGGAAAGAAAAAGTAACCAGAAAAGGGCTAATAATGACAATAGTGTCTGCTGCTTTCTAACAAAATCAGATTTTTGTGTTGGACGGTGTGCTATAGGCTTTATGGGCATTATCTCACCAAATCTCATGATAATGTTATGAGGGAGCAATTACTGTCCCCATTTTGCAGAGGAAAAAGTTGAGGATCAGAGAGATGGAGCACAGAGTTGGTAAGTCACAGAGCTAGCCTTCAAACTCAGGTCTGCCTTACCCAAATGCAGACACAAAATTGCATCCTAGCCTGGCAGTGAGAGACAAAATTAAAACTCCTTGCATCACCTTGAACACACACATGGAATATCCTATGTTTTATTAATCACCAAACCCAAAACAGTGCAGAAAAACAAAAGTGCCTTCATTGCAGGAAACCAAACGCCAGGCAAAGGCATCCTCTCTACATCATTTTTATGTGCAATTAGGAAGTGCCTGGGTAGGTGCACCTGTGAGAGCATAACCTGGGAATTAGAAGAACCAAGTTCAGGTTGGGATCCATAGTCCCTTACCTCTATACTCCCCACCACCTTTCGTCTCCTGGAAACAGAGAGCATATTCAGTGTCCTCTGAGAGATTTCTTGAGGATAGGGTTTCTCTGACCTTAGCATCTAGAACAGAGGTTGTCATCAATAATATCTGAAGAAAGATTAATGTTCTATAACCGTCACTTTTGATTCTAAGCTACTGATCTTAATCAGTTGGCTCTGGGTCTCTAGTTTATTGTACCAGACTCCTCTGTGGTATAAAAACCACGCTGACTACCTTCACAAATAAAAGAAACATCAGTCACTCTAAATTATGCAGAAAAATGTCCCCAGAGCAGCATGGCTTTTGACCATGTATGGTTTTTATATTGCATGCTTAAAGTTACAAATTTAATATAGCGGCTAGATTGAAATTTAAATGTTCTAAACTCTGATGAGTAGAGATGAATAAAAATTTATTTGTTTGATGTAACTGAAGACAAAAACTCTGTCAAGCCTCAATTTTCCTAGAGCAGACATCTTATTCTAGTCCGTTACCTCATACTGTACTCAATTTGATTTAGCCCTTTTTTCAGAAAAATTCAAATATTGTTGACTGCTCTATCTAGAACAAACCTTATCTGTTTTCAAATAAAATTCAGTTTTGGGGGATTTCTTACCCCTTTCAATGGAAAAAAAAATACTACTATGTATGTCAAGGGTTTACGTACATTCCATTTGCCCAGAAGAGCCCCAATCTATTATATTGGTATAATTGTAATAGTGGCTCTTCCACTTTCAAAAGTACATGTTTCAAAAGTTTGAACAATAAATTATATGGTTCACCCTATGTGTGCGACCATTTTAGCTGAACTTCATATTCTCATTGGAAACACAAAGAGACAGGAAAGATGTAGGAATATACTCCCTAAGAGCTTGAAAATGGTTTAGTAGCATGGATGGGACAGCTTCTTTTCTAAAGAAAGAAACAGAACTAAGAAAGAGAACTAAGCTGTATATCATCAATATGATTAAAAATTGGATTTCTTAGAAACACTGATAGGTAGGAATGCAGTGGGAGACTCCACAAGGTAACTTTCTGAGCACTAATTCTAAATGATAGGGAAGAAAGCACAAAGAAGGCAAGCGTAGGCCAAAGCTTGTAGCAGGTGGCAAGTTAACAGAGGGGAGAGAAAACCAGAGCTGCTTAGCTTTTATGCACCTGTTGTTTAACTCAAAGTGGATAATTTTCAAACTGCAAGGCATGGAACAGATGCAGTTAGTAGGAAATTGAAGGCTACAATAGATTACAAGATAATTAGGGAGCAAACCCTATCTTCTTTATATTCATTCCAGTTTCCAGATGCAGACAGATTACATTCCAAGGTACCAAAACATCTTGCTAATATGAGTGCCGTGGAACTGCAAGTCATCTTGTAGAATCACGTAGAAGGAAAAAGTATTAGAAAAACGAAAATGAACAAGTGTTGCCCTGAATTCTGAAAAGGGGAAAAAACAGATTACAGAACCAACAAAGAGATAAGGTCCTTTATTAATCCCAAGAAAAATTCAGGGACAGATTATATAACATATATATATGGTTATAACATATCAAACCAAATGGGGATCCCATAAAGCCCACATAAGTTCACTTGGAACAGCTGAAGGTTTTAGTTCCCAGTTTGATGAAGTCATTAGAATATTTGAAGAGAAGAAAGACATAACTTT
This sequence comes from Platanista minor, assembly GCA_004363435.1. Lineage (NCBI taxonomy): Eukaryota > Metazoa > Chordata > Mammalia > Artiodactyla > Platanistidae > Platanista > Platanista minor. The sequence continues at coordinate 15,437 of RJWK010042267.1, forward strand.
TATATGCTTTGAAGTTAGCAATATATGTGACAAGGTCTCTCCTAATAGGCTTATGATCTTGTTATAAAAGTGAATGTTACATAAAGTGGACTATACCTATTACAGTATCCCTAGGAAGATCCTAGTTTCTTCATATTAACAAAAAATTGTTATAGCCCAAGGTAATACAGGAAGAATTTGAGGAGCCAGGTTTCAAATCTAGGCAACAAGCTCTCAGAATCCAAGCACTAGGTCACTATGTCATAATGCCTCTCCATTTTATAAGATGTAGACAGCTCTTTATCAAAGGTACAGAAGAAAAGACCAGAAGAAAAGGCAAATGACAGAATCAGTGTTTAAAGACATCTGGACAGGTTTGGAATATGGTTCAAAGCTTTAAAAAAAATGCAACAAATATTTCCTAAATTCTGTGTACTGGTTTTATACTAGATACCATGAGGAGTAAAAGCTCATTGGCAAATGATTCCTGCCTTCATGAACTTTCTATAAGTTCATTATAGAACCAAAACTGGACTGAAGTTTACATCAACTACAAACCATATCTATTCACTCACACTGCTTAGCCTTGGAAGCAGGAACATTATCTCTGTTGGTCCAAACTCATGAACCAAGACCAATGAGTGATATACCAAGATAGGTTTCAATTCAGGATGAGGAAACCTGCCCTAACAATTAGAGCAGGAATAAATAAAAGCTATGGCATCTTCATCATTGGATGTTCTGACCTGGAAATTAGATGATAGTCTTTCATTGAAATGTTTCAGAAAGGCTTCTTCCACCGAATGGAGTGTAGTCCAAGAAGGTTCCCAACTTCCCATCTAAATCTAAGATTCTGGTATCCAGAGAGCAGTAATTAGGGGATTGATTGCAGTTCAGGTGATCAAAGAAGAACTCTGAAAATGAAGATTTTGGACTTGCATTTTGGCTATATCTATCAGATTGTGAACAATAGAAATAACGAACAAGGTTTATGGAGCCCTTACCATATGCAGGAGCACTTACCGTTTGTTAAGTTCATTATACACCTGAATTAATCAATTCATTTAACAGTATATGGAGGACTTACTATGTGCTCTTCTGTGATGGACCCAGAAACTTAACTAGGAATAAAAGAATATCCATCATCAAGACCAATACCATCTTAAAGCAGAAACTCACAAGGAAAGGCTAAATTATATTTTCCCAGGAGAATACTGATAAGAGCTTGACCAGAGCCTATTCACTTCCCTCATCTCCTTCCCTCTTTTAATATCCTGGATATCCTCCAGGAAAATTGAAAACCCTTGACCCCCTCCCCCTACTTTTCAAGTCAGGACCTCCTTCCCCTTTCTGTCTTCATAATCGTTTTTTCTCCTTTTGGTCCACTCTCATCAGTACCAACTGATCCCTTTCCCTCTTATCCTCCCCTTCCCCACTGTGCGAGAGAGCTCCATAGTATAGCTTGGTAAAACCATAGAATGAACTGCCCTGAGGTCATAGCACCTGGGTTCAAGTCTTGGCTCTGACGTTTATATGTGTGTGACCTCGAGAAAGATCTTTAAAGTCTCTGAGCCTCTTCTGTAAAATGAGAATGAACAATGGTTCACACACTGGTGTGACAGTCCAATGTGATTTTATATTGAGGATTTATTCAGAAGTCAGTTACATGGAGTTATATTTGCCTGTTTAATGTGGATAAAAATGGGTTGGAGACTATGGCTTGAGCTATTATCAGAATCAAGGTTCCTAATGTAATTCCTGAGGAATAGATATCTCTGTAGAACCACTGGCCTCCTCACAACAGGCTAGACTAGAGCATGGAGGAACCAAGAATGTATGAGTCTCAAAAACAAGCTACTCTGCAAAATTAAGGAGAAAAGAAGCCTAGATAATGCATATTAATACCTTACTAATTTCACGAACCCACTAAATAAACTTCTTCCCATGGGGAGAAGTGATAGCAGGAATGGAGAGAAGGGCCAATGCTACTTCTAAGAGAACAATGGAGAGTCTATTTTATGGACCCAGGCGGAAACTCTCAAAGAAAACAGTACCTCCTACACAAAAAGGCAATAAATGGGAAGCCAGGTATAGGATGTTATGGTATTCTAGGCTGGACACAAAGAGAGCTTTGCTGGTGGATGTAGTCTATGGGGAGAAAGAAAAGAGGTTGTCTGGTTCAGTATTTTACTAGAGCAAGTGAAGTCGTAAAATCTATTTAGTCTAATCCCTGGTATTGCACAGGTACAAAGGTTTAAGACAAGTCACTTCAATTCATGGATGATGATGTTATTGATGGAGATAGAGTGTCTGGATAATGAAAACAGTTTGTAATAAATGTAAACAGTTTCAGCTTTTTCTGATTGTTTTACCAGTGTCACTTATTGATATTGACTATCCCCCTCTTGTATTGTTTATGCTTTGCCAGCATGTGAGTGCAACACGTCTTAAAATTCTTTATTTACCTAATAGTTTTGCTATAGAACACTCAGTCAAAAGGCATTATTCAGAGAGCAAAGCATTCAAGGGAGATTCTTTATGCCAGAAGCTTCAAGTATTATAACTTCAGATACTGCCTAACATATTATTTTAATATCATTATCATGCTGCTGCCTTAAATGAGATTTTGCCACAGCTGGCTTTTTTCATTTGTTGTTTTTGGGTTATAATAGAATATAGTAGCTTCCAAGGACAGAAAATCAATATACACTGCTAAAAATACCTTGGTGTTATCCCAGCTTGCAGTTCTGCCAGCCTTAAAAGGGAAGGAAAGAACAGTCAAGAGAGGCTTTCAGGCCTTGGTATTTAGGATTCTATTTGATGATTTCCAAATCAATGCACCAGAAATATCTCCTACATCTCTCTTTTAAGGACGGCTCTCCTGCCTTGTTTTTCAGTAGCACAAAACCCATAGTAGATACTGCACTGATGACGTTCCACTGTGCATTTCTCCCTGTCACCCCACTTTGTGATTCTTGCTCCCAAGTCTGGGTGTGGTAAAGTTCCATGGAAGGGGCGTGGGAGTATATGTATTGGAGACTGGGGAGGCACGCGTGTGCTTAGTGTTCCCAGAAGCTCAATTTCAGAAATTAGGGGAGTCTGGGAGTAATGCCCAGAAGCACAAGGAAAAAACTCCTTTTCTCAGCCTCCATCCAGGCAATGAGGAACTTTGCTTCTTGGGATTAGTCCAAAATGCTCTCTGGCTTACGACATTTTCTCAAACTAGAGAAAGTATTTTCTGGTAAATGTGCCTTCGCTACTGCTGATGGGAGAAACTGGAAGTTGACAGGGCTGGACGTCAAATTTAATAAAATTAAGTTAAAAACATTTACTAAGACCCCTTCTGATGTCCAGCACTTTATCAGACCCTGTGAGGAACATAAAAAATTACAATGAGGTATCACCTCACACCAGTCAGAATGGCCATCATCAAAAAATCTACAAACAGTAAATGCTGGAGAGGCTGTGGAGAAAAGGGAACCCTCTTGCACTGTTGGTGGGAATGTATGGAGGTTCCTTAAAAATCTAAAAGTAGAACTACCATAGGACCCAGCAATCCCACTACTGGTCATATATCCTGAGAAAACCATAATTCAAAAAGAGTCATGTACCACAATGTTCATTGCAGCTCTATTTACAATAGCCAGATGTGGAAACAACCTAAGTGTCCATTGACAGATGAATGGATAAAGAAGATGTGGCACATACATACAATGGAATATTACTCAGCCATAAAAGGAAACAAAATTGAGTTATTTGTAGTGAGGCGGATGGACCTAGAGTCTGTCATACAGAGTGAAGTAAGTCAGAAAGAGAAAAACAAATAC
>RJWK010042268.1:0-19232 GCA_004363435.1 Platanista minor
TATATATATATATATATATATATATAATGGCTCCAAAGTCCACCTCCTCAATTTGGGATGATTGTTTGTCTGTTCAGGTATTCTACAGATGCAGGGTACATCAGGTTGATTTTGGACATTTTATCTGTTGTTCCTGAGGCTGCTGGGAGAAATTTCCCTTTCTCTTCTTTGTTTGTACAGCACCTGGGTTTCAACTTTGGATTTGGCTCTGCCTCTGCATGTAGGTCACCTGAGAGCATCTGTTCTTCACTCAGACAGGACGGGGTTAAATTAGCAGTTGATTAGGGGCTGTGATTCACTCAGGCTGGGGGGAGGGAGGCATATGTTATGTGGTGGCAGAAGCTGCACCACGTGTTTTCCCGGGGAAATTGTCCCTGGATCATGGGACCCTGGCAGTAGCGGGTTGCACAGGCTCCCAGGAGAGGAAGTGTGGATAATGACCTGTGCTTGCACACAGACTTCTTGGTGGCTGCAGCAGCAGCCTTAGCATCTCATGCCTGTCTCTGGGGTCCGCGCTGAAATCTGCAGCTCACACCTGTCTCTGGAGCTTCTTTAAGCAATGCTCTGAATCCCTTCTCCTCACGCACCAGGAAATAAAGAGGCAAGAAAAAGTCTCTTGCCTCTTCGGCAGCTCTAGACTTTATCCTGGACTCCCTCCCAGCTAGCTGTGGCACACTAGGCCCCCTCAGGCTGTGTTCACGCAGCCAACCCCAGTCCTCTCCCTGGGATCTGACCGAAGCTGGAGCCTTAGCTCCCAGCCCCCACTCGCCCCAGTGGGTGAGCAGACAAGCCTCCCGGGCTTGTCAGTGCTGGTCGGTACTGATCCTCTGTGTGGGAATCTCTCCGCTTTGCCCTCTGCACCCCTCTTGCTGCGGTCTCCTCCATGGCTCGGAAGTTTCCCCCTCCAACACACAGAGTCTCCACCCATGAAGGGCCTTCCTAGTGTGTGGAAACATTTCCTCCTTCATGGCTCCCTCCTACTAGTGCAGGTCCCATCCATACTCTTGTCTCTGTTCTTTCTTTATTCTTTTTCCCTAACCAGGTACGTGGGGAGTTTCTTGCCTTTTGGGAGGTCTGAGGTCTTCTGCCAGCGTTCAATAGGTGTTCTGTAGGAATTGTTCCACTTGTAGATGTATTTCTGATGTATTTGTGGGGAGGAAGTTGATCTCCATGTCTTAGTCTTCCGCTGTCTTGAAGCTCCTCCCCCAAGCATGTTTCTTATATCTGCTTTTTAAATATTTTTTTCTCAATTCCACTTATGTCTCAGAAATATTCCAAAGATTGTTTATTCTTAATTTGTTAAGCAGGATCCCTGTTTTGAAATACAACTTGATCTTATTTATTTATTTAATGAAAATCTATATAGCTTTACTATGCTCCAGATTCTCAATGCTTTTCCAATAATAACGGAATCAATACTTATAATAACATGTAAGTATCTACTTTAATATGCATCAAAGTATAAATTAAAAATATAATCTTAAAAATCAGTATCATTTTTTCAAATCAAGTATTTGCATCTGTATTAGCATGTAACATTGTGGAGGCCATAGACTGTATAGTTAACTCTGCTTATTAGGTGTCCAGGATGTAGTCGTTGGTATCAGCATGTGCAACTCAATGCTAAATGTGCAAGAATGCTTGGTAGTCACTAAGTGAATGTAATGGCCTGATTTCACAGAGTAAATATGAAAAACTACATAGCCAAATGGCATTACTTATATAACAGTAGTGTTTAAAATAAAGCATCATTTCAACTAAGTAACAAGGAGGTATCAGTAAAATATTTATAAATATGCTAGGATGTTACAGCAAATTCCATATACATTATTTCTTGTGGGTACAATATGAACTAAAGCTGATGTACATGTTTATTAACGTGACAAAATTAAAAATATTTTATGTAAAATATGATCAAAGGAAAATTCTTGGTAACACTTAACCTGAAGAATTATGTATTTCTAATGGTTTGCTGCAAAAACGTCTTCCTAAGTCAACATCTCAGAGTACCCTCATAATTAAGAGTAGAACTAATTATTACATTGGTTGACAATTTCATGATATCCCCTCATAAGATCACTGCTATGTTAAAGCATGTGTTATTTTATTTTTAATTATGTAACTCAATTATATTTTTTGTTCTTTCTTATTTTAAAGCGGCTGTGTAGCTCAATACCAAAAAAATAAACCACCCAATCCAAAAATGGGCAGAAGACCTAAATAGACACTTCTCCAAAGATGATGTACAGATTGTCAACAAACACATGAAAGGATGCTCAACATCACTAATCATTAGAGAAATGCAAATCAAAACTACAATGAGGTATCACCTCACACTGGTCAGAATGGCTATCCTCAAAAAATCTACAAACAATAAATGCTGGAGAGACAGTGGAGAAAAGGGAACCCTCTTGCACTGTTGGTGGGAATGTAAATTGATACAGTCACTATGGATAACAGTATGGAGGTTCCTCAGAAAACTAAAACTAGAACTACCATACAACCGAGCTTTCCTACTCCTGGGCATATACCCTGAGAAAACCATAATTCAAAAAGAGTCAGGTATTGCAATGTTCATTGCAGCACTATTTACAATAGCTAGGCCATGGAAGCAACCTAAATGTCCATCGACAGATGAATGGATAAAGAAGACCTGGCACATATAGATATACAATGGAATATTACTCATCCATAAAAAAAATGAAATTGTTATTTGTAGTGAGGTGGATGGACTTAGGGACTGTCGTACAGAGTGAAGTAAGTCAGAAAGAGAAAAAAAAATACCATACGCTAACACACATATATGAAATCTTAAAAACAAACAAACAAACAACAAAAAAAAACTGGTTCTGAAGAACCTAGTGGCAGTACAGGAATAAAGACACAGACATAGAGAACAGACTTGAGGCCACGGTTAGGGAGAAGGGTAAGCTGGGATGAAGTTAGATAGTGGCATGGACATATATACACTACCAAATGTAAAATAGGTAGCTAGAGGGAAGAAGCCGCATAGCACAAGGATATCAGCTTGTTGCTTTGTGACCACATAGAGGGGTGGGATAGGGAGGGTGGGAGGGAGATGCAAGAGAGAGGAGATATGGGTATATATGTATATGGATAGCTGATTCACTTTGCTATACAGCAGAAACTAACACACCATTGTATAGCAATTATACTCCAGTAAAGATATTAAAATAAATAATTAATTAAATAAATAAAACAGTTGTGTAGCTCATGAAATATGTTGAAGATGCTTAAATAAAACTTCTAACAATGATGTTATGTACTATCTGTCTGGTTTGTTGTTGTGAAATGTGATTTTTAATGACATTTTAATTTGAAATTAGTACACAGAAATTGCGGTTTCCATTCCCCTGGAAACAATGACAACTGAAAGCATTAGATTGTACAATATCCCAAGGCCTGACATTTTCTTTCTTTTATATACTTATACCCAAATTCGCATATCCATGAAGTAAAATAGTTATTTTGTTGTGCTTATTTCCAGCCAAATATATTGCCTATTAATTCTAGTTTCAGCAGTTTGTAAGTAGCTATTGTGAAAGACTGCCTCCAAGTAAAAATAATTATTTTTCAAAATAATGAGAGTTTCAGTTCTTTCTTGAATCCCAAGTATTGAGGATTTATCAAAATCTCCAGACTAATTCAACAATGTACCTACCATCGGGGTTCTGATTTTCCGTCTCATGCACGCATGCACACAGTTTTACATTAAAGAAAGCAGGAGCTTCCCTGGTGGTGCAGTGGTTGAGAGTCCACCTGGCGATGCAAGGGACGCAGGTTCGTGTCCCGGTCCAGGAAGATCCCACATGCCATGGAGTGGCTGGGCCTGTGAGCTATGGCTGCTGAGCCTGCGCGACCAAAGCCTTTGATCCGCAATGGGAGAGGCCACAACTGTGAGAGGCCCACATACTGCAAAAAAAAAAAAAAAAAAAAAGAGAAAGAAAGAAAGTTGACTTCCTTTCTCAGGAGATTCAATTTACACTGCAGAAAACAGCGGAGACTGCAAATGAACAGTGGTTTTGCAAAAGATACATGATTAAAATGGGAAGCAGCTTTGGTCCAAAATAAATACATCCTACACTGTATATCATTATTTATTTACTAGAAGTTAAGAGATTCACTGTATTAAACTAAGTTTTTTTTTTATTCCTTCTTGTGTTTATGCTAACTGAAATATATAGGAAAAATAGGTAAAATTAATATTTTAGAATTGACCAATATTCATCACTACCTTTCAACAGTAAATGGAGATTCTCTATTAATAAAACATCTGATTGTTTTTATAACAATTTTCAGGAGAAATCAACATTCTCCTTACATGACAGTTAAAGACATAGAACAAATGAATAGCTAAAATTTCAATGCAATTCTTATAAAAATTCATGAAAGTTTGAAACTTTAAGTATCCTTATTGATTTTTGATAGATATTGTTTATTCTTCTTAATGTCTACATCTTACTTATTGCTAGCCAAAACATATATTTTAAAAATCTTTTAAATTATACTTTTATTTGTAGAAGACAAGTGCTTTGGGGCCATTAACAGGAAAGGAGAACTGTGAGATATTTTTGTGTATTTTATATTAGCTTATGTTTATAAAGATATTGTCATGAATTTTAAGTACGTGAATACCATCTTGCATTAATGCCAATAATAAATTTTTCATAAATATTATTTAAAATTTGTTTTATACCTCAGGTAGAATCCAAATAGAAAACCATTGGGCTATATAGATAGGCAGTATAGATAGATAGATAGATGATAGCTAGCTAGCAAGCTGGATTTTAAATTAAATTGTTACTTGAATATAAACTGATTTTAGAGAACATAGAATGTATTATGTCCAAAACATGTTACCCTATTTATTATATTCACAGAATAAGTAATATTTGTGCAGAATGCAGGAGTTCTGAAATCAATATTACAGGCAATTATAAATTAATGTCTCCTTCAGAAGTGAAATTTCACAATGTAATTATTGTGTTTCTTTACTAAAGCCATAAAAATTGTGAAACTACTTTGATAACGGAATGATTTTTTTTCCCCTTCTTATTCTGTGTATTTTTAATGAAAAAAAGTGAAAATGTGGATTAATGAACATCAGAATGATCCCCAAATAGTATTTATCTATTATTAGGATAAGATTTATACAATTTTTTCCCAATTAATTGTGTTTGCTTTAGGCCAGTATCATGTACTCAAGTAAATAAGCAGTGCTGTTATATGTGTTTGTCGGTACTAATTTCAAAGAAAACTCTATATGTATAAAGTCAAAATTTTATTTTTAATTTTTTCATGTCACACATGGTGTCTTTATTTTAGTCATAATCTTTATATTTTCATGAACCTTATTGAATTAGTTAAGGGATAATTCGGATTCAAATTTTAAAACATTCTACTGAAATAATAAAACTTTCTACAGGTAGAAGGCCCATGATAGCATCCACTATTTGTATCTGAAGAGATTGTTTTCATGCAGGCCTAAATGCATTTCTGGAGGTACTTCACTATACAATTATACATCTCTGAATCTACTAGTAACAATTGCACTGATCTTTTAAAAAAGTCTTATAAAATAAACATTTAAATTAGATTACCTTGGTTTTGGCTAAAGACTGACTAAATTTCAAGTAAATATTCTCAGCATCTCAAGTAAAATCACACCAGTAAAATGCAATTTACTGTTTGAAATAGAAATGTTTTTGGTTCTTGCTGAGTAAATTACTGAGTGAATTCCTATTGATTTAATTTGGTAAATATGATTCTAAACAATGCCCCACTAAAAATCCCTTTCATCTCTTCTAATCTCACCTGGAAACTATGTTTTTTATAAGTTGAAACCTGTAAGAGTAAATTTTCTTGACTAGAAATTTGGCACATAATTCGGTAACTGTGTAACCAAGCAGGACCCTATGAGGCCTTCCCCAACAGACCAGCATGCCAATATTCTCTGCCTGCCTTTTGTCTGCAGAAAAACTTTAGCCTCCTAGGCCTTCTCCAAGTTACAGAGTAAATTTAATCAGAGAAGTGAGAAAATGCAGAAAGGAAGGAAAACTGTCAAGCAACAACAACAACAAAAAAAATTGTTTAATCATTAAACAGTCAATGACCTTTTGTTCCTCCTCAAGGGCTATAGATACAATTCTGAGACATGTACTTTGAGCTGTTTGGCATATATGAAACCCCTACCAGGTGGAAGATGTTAACTGTAGGCTGCCCATAAGGACGTAGACCACAGACTGGAACCAGAAGGTTGATGATGTTGACTCCCAATTACCTCACCACCAACCAATCAGAACAATGTCTACAAATTGACAACACACCCTCCATTCCCCCTCCCTCACCCTGTTTTTAAAAACCTTTTCCTGAAAACCTTCGAGGAGTTCAGACCTCTTAAGTACTAGCCACTTGGACTCTTTGGCGTCCTGCAATAAACGCTACACTTTCCTTCACGACAACTCAGTGTCTGTAGATTGACTTTACTGCACATGGGCAAGGGGACCCAAGTCTGGTTTGGTAACAAGTGTTGCAAATTTATCCTTCACTTAAAAAAAAAGAAAAAAATTAAAGAAAATAGAATCAAAATAATAATTTACATATACCTTTAAATAATTTACATTTAAATAGTCTGATATAATAAATAGAGATATAATGCTTGAGTATGAAATGTTTGGGCTATAACTGTGTTCTAGGTATGGATTCTTACCAATTTTCCTGGGTCATGGGGGCAAACAGTGATGCTGCCCTGCATTTCCTCATTCAATTGTCCAATTTTACTGATTTATGCTGTGGTAAAATCTTCTGTTATTCACTTTACAGCACAAAGAATTTCACTTTTTTGTGTGTTAAATTGCTTTTTTTGGTTAAATGTGTAAGTGACTTAGGGAAAACTTGACCAGGTTATTAGATGCTTCTAGTTTTTAAAGCATAACTATACTCCAAAATATGTAAGATTCAGATAGCCATTAATCCAGGCTTTTAAATGTAAAATATAATTGTTATTACTTCTATATCTGCATAAATGGTTATTTTTACTATATCCATAAAGCGTGAGTATTTTGATATATGTTAATGTCCTTTAAACCAGGAGCTACATATTCCACAAATAGATACCTGGAGATCAGAGAAATTATTTTTCCCTAAAATTCACCTAAACACTTACAAGAATCTTTCGGTAATGGGTTAGATTGATAAAAATTATGTGCCAAAATAAAATCAGCCAGTTAAGATTTTCCTGATGAAAAAGTAATTGCTTTATAGTAGAAGAAATACATGTAGATAGATAAATTCCAAACATAACTCTTTTTGAAAATGGGAATCTTGATGTTGCCTACCTCATAGATTTGTCCTCAGTAAAGCACATAGAATCATGTCTGGGTCTTGTTAACACTTTGAAATTATCCAATATAATTTTTTATGTCAAATGCTTTGAGGAAATTAAATAAGTGATGGCAGATATATTAGACAGTTATTTAAAATTTTGGTCAAATTAAACTGCAATTGTAGAATGTTAATGTTGTTGAGGCTGGAATATTTCCCATCTCACACAGAGCTGGCTTAGGTCCTATATCATGACTAACATCATTGATTATTCATTAACTGGCTCAATAATTCTTGTGCCATTGATTTCTTAGTAACCCGCATCAATCCATATAGGGCCTGACCTTATCAAAACTAGTAATTTTACATTTGAGCTAAGACACAGCTCAAGTGACATGATTATTGTTATATTACATAATCGAAGAGTGTCTTTATTCACCTGCCATTTTCTTTAGACTCAGTAAGGTCTAGCAATTTGGCTTAGCAGTGCAGTCAAGATCTGCCATTATCTACGTGTTGGCATATTAAATGAACATCACTAAAACAGCTATTTGGAGATCATTCACCTGATAAGCTCTGTTCCTTATACTATTGAAAACAGCTCTCATCCTTTGCTGGACAAGGACTCCACTGAAAAAGCATGATGCAAACAGAGAAAGCATACCACCTAACAAAGTTATGAACATTTATTATATGTTTATAGAGTTTTGTGTAAAATGAACTCCAAGTATTAAAAATCCTGAGATGGATATTTGATTTTGCATCAATTCATCATGCAACTTGGACACACTTAACATGAGATAGTGGATTTTTGTATAACTCTTATGTCACAGTTAACTGAAATCAGCATCAGTATCATCATCATGGTCATCTCACCTGTATAATGAGTAACGTAACTGAAAAAAACAAATCTGCAATTCTCACTAACATGCCATTAAACATATATTTTTAAAAATTTTTATTGGAGTACAGTTGATTTACAATGTTGTGTTAGTTTCAAGTGTATAGCAAAGTGACTCATTAATACATATACATATACCCACTCTTTTTTAGATTCTTTTCCCATATAGGCCATTACACAATATCAAGTAGACTTCCCTGTGCTATACAGTAGGTTCTTATTAGTTATCTATTTTATATATAGTGGTTTGTATATGTCAATCCCAATCTCCCAATTTATCCCTCCCCACCCATATCTCTTAGTAAACATAAGTTTGCTTTCTACATCCATGACTCTACTTCTGTTTTGTAAATAAGTTCATTTGTACACTTTTTCTTAGATTCTGTATATAAGCAATATCATATGATATTTGTCTTTCTCTGTCTGACTTACTTCATTCAGTATGACAATCTCTAAGTCCATCCATGATGCTGCAATTGGCATTATTCTGTTCTTTTTCATGGCTGAGTAATATTCCATTGTATATTTGTACCACACCTTCTTTATCCATTCCTCTGTTTATGGACATTTAGGTTGCTTTCATGTCCTGGCTATTGTAAGTCGTGTTTCAATGAACATTGGGGTGAATTTATCTTTTAGAATTATGGTTTTATCCAGGTACATGCCCAGGAATGGTATTGCTGGGTCATATGGTAGTTCTATTTTTAGATTTTAAAGAACCTCCACACTGTTCTCCATAGTAGCTGTACCAATTTACATTCCCACCAACAGAGTAGGAGGGTACCATTTTCTCCACACCCTCTCTAGAATTTATTGTTTGTAGATATTTTTCATTATGGCCATTCTGACTGGTGTGAGGTGATATCTCATTGTAGTTTTGATTTGCATTTACCTAATAATTAGTGATGTTGACCATCTTTTCATGTATTTTTTGGTCATTTGCATGTCTTCTTTGGGGAAATATCTATTTAGATTTTCTGCCCATTTTTTGATTGCGTTACTAGTTTTTTTTGTTTTTTTTTTATATTGAGCTGCATGAGCTGTTTGTACATTTTGGAGATTAATCCCTTGTTGGTTGCTTCGTTTGCAAATATTTCTCCCATTCTGAGGGTTGTCTTTTTATTGTTTATGGTTTCCTTTGTTGTGCAAAAGCTATTGAGTTTAAGTAGGTCCCATTTGCTTTTTGTTGTTGTTGTTTGCTTTTTGGTTTGTTTTCATTTTCATTACTCTAGGAGGTGGATCAAGAAAAGACCTTGCTGTGATTTATGTTAAAGAGTGTTCTGCCTATGTTTTCCTCTAAGAGTTTTATAGAGTCCAGCCTTACGTTTAGGTCTTTAATCAATTTTGAGTTTATTTTTGTGTATGGTGTTAGGGAGTGTTCCAATTTCATTCTTTACATGTAGCTGTCCAGTTTTCCCAACACCACTTATTGAGGAGGCTGTCTTTATTCTATATTCTTGCCTCTTTTGTCATAGATTAGGTGATCATGGGTGGATGGGTTTATCTCTGGGCTTTCTATCCTGTTCCATTGACCTATATTTATGTTTTTGTGTCAGTACCATACTATCTTGATTACTGTAGCCCTGTACTATAGTCTGAAGTCAGGGAGCCTGACTCCTCCACCTCCATTTTTATTTCTCAAAATTGCTTTAGCTATTGAGACCTTTTGTGTTTCCATACAAATTATAATTTTTTTTGTTCCAATTCTGTGAAAAATGGCATTGGTAATTTGATAAGTATTTCACTGAGTCTAGATTGCTTTGGGTATTATAGTCATTTTTACAATATTGATTCTTCTAATCTAAGAACATGGTATATCTCTCCATCTGTTTGTGTTGTCTTTGAGTTCTTTCACCAGTATCTTTTAGTTTCCTGAATACAAGTCTTTTGCTTCCTTAGGTAGGTTTATTCCTAGGCATTTTATTCGTTTTGTTGCAATGGGAAATGTGATGGTTTCCTTAATTTCTCTTTGTGACCTTTCCTTGTTAGTGTATAGGAATGCAACAGATTTCTGTGTATTAATTTTCCATCCCGCAACTTTACTGAATTCACTAATGCATTCTAGTAGTTTTCTGGTAGCATCTTTAGGATTTTCTGTGTATAGTACCATGCCATCTTCGAACCGCGACAGTTTTACTTCTACGTTTGCAATTTGGTTTCTTTTTTTTTTTTTTTTTTTTTGGGTTCTTTTTATTTATTTTTCTTCTCTGATTGCTGTGGCTAGGACTCCCAAAACTATGTTGAATAATAGTGGCATGAGTGGACATTCTTGTCTTGTTCGTGATCTTAGAGGAAATGTTTTCGGTTTTTCACCAATGAGAATGATGTTTCCTGTGGGTTTGTCATATATGGCCTTTATATGTTGAAGTAGGTTCCCTCTATGCCAATTTTCTGGAGAGTTTTTTTCATAACTTGTGTTGAATTTTGTCAAAAACCTCTTCTGCTTTTTTGAGCATCTTGAGATGATCATATGGTTTTTATTCTTCAATTTGTTACTATGATATATTACATTAATTTATTAGTATATGTTGAAGAATACTTGTATCCCTGGGATAAATCCCAGGTGATCATGGTATATGATCCTTTTAATGTGTGGTTGGATTTTGTTGGCTAGTATTTTGTTGAGGATGTTTGTATCTATGTTCATCAGTGATATTGTCCTATAATTTTCTTTTTTTGTCATATCTTTGTCTGGTTTTGGTATCAGCATGATGGTGGCCTCTTAGAATGAATTTGGGAGAGTTCCTCTCTCTGCAATTTTTCGGGACAGTTTCATTAGGATATGTATTAACTCTTCTTTAAATGTTTGTTAGAATTCGCCTGTGAAGCCATCTGGTCCTGGACTTTTATTTGTTGAAAGAAATTTAGTCACAGATTCAATTTCAGTACTTGTGATTGATCTGTTTATATTTCCTATTTCTCCTTGGTTCAGTCTTGGAAGGTTGTACTTTGTCAAGAATTTGTCCACTTCTTTTACGTTGCCATTTTATTGGCATATATTTTCTTGTAGTAGTCTCATGATCCTTTGTATTTCTGTGGTGTCCATTGTAACTTCTCCTTTTTCATTTTTTTTTTTTTTTATTTGAATCCTCTCCATTTTTTTCTTGAATGAGTCTGGCTAAAGGGTTATCAATTTTGTTTATCTTATCAAAGAACCAGGTTTTAGTTTCATTGATCTTTGCTATTGTTTTCTTCATCTTTATTTCATTTATTTCTGCTCTGATCTTTATGATTTCTTTCCTTCTACTAACTTTGGGTTTTGTTTGTTTTTCTTTTTACAGTTGGTTTAGGTGTAAATTTAGGTCCTTTATTTAAGATTTTTTATTTGTTTGTTTCTTGAGGTAAGATTTAATTGCTATAAACTTTCCCCTTAGAACTGCTTCTGCTGCATCCCATAGGTTTTGGGTTTTCATGTTTCTGCTCTCATTTGTGTCTATGTGTTTTTTACTTCCTCTTTGATTTTTTTCAGTGATCCATTGATTATTTAGTAACATATTGTTTAGCCTCCATGTGTTTATGTTTTTCACTTTTTTTTTTTTTCCGTGTTACTGATTTCTAATCTCATAGTGTTGTGGTGAGAAAAGATGCTTAATATGATTTCAATTTTCTTAAATTTACCAAGACTTGATTTGTGACCCCAGATGTGATCTATCCTGGAGAATGTTCCATGAGCACTTGAGAAGAAAGTGTATTCTGTTTTTTGTAGATGGAATGTCCTATAAATATCAATTAAATCTATCTGGTCTAATGTGTTATTTAGGGCTTGTGTTTCCTTATTAATTTTCTGTCTGATCTCTCCATGGTGTAAGTGGGGTGTTAAAGTCCCCGACTATTATTGTGTTACTGTCAATTTCCCCTTTTATGGCTGTTAGCATTTGCCTTATATATTGAGGTGCTCCTATGTTGGGTGCAGAAATATTTACACTTGTTACATCTTTTTCTTGGTTTGATGCCTTCATCATTATGTAGTGTCCTTCCTTGTCTCTTGTAAAGTCTACTTTGTCTTATATAAGTATTGTTACTCCAGCTTTCTTTTGATTTCCATTTGTATGGAATATCTTTTTCCATCCCTTCACTTTCAGTCTGTACGTGTTCCTAGGTCTGAAATGGGTCTCTTGTAGACAGTATATGTATGGGTTTTGTTTTTGTTTCCATTCAACTAGTCTATGTCTGTTGGTTGGAGTATTTAGTCCATTTACATTCAAGGTAATCATCAATATGTATGTTCTAATTACCATTTTCTTAATTATGTTGGGTTTATTTTTGTCAGTCTTTTTTCTTCCCTTCCTCTTTTATTCTCTTCTCTTGTATTTCCTGCCTAGAGAAGTTCCTTTAGCATTTGTTGTAAACCTGGTTTGGTGGTGCTGAATTCTCTTAGCTTTTGCTTATCTGTAAAGCTTTTGATTTCTCTTTTGCATCTGAATGAGAGCCTTGTTGGGTAGAATATTCTTGGTTGTAGGTTTTTCCCTTTCATCACTCTAAATATACCCTGCCACTCCCTTCTGAGCTGCAGAGTTTCTGCTGAGAAAGCTGATAAACTTACAGGGATTCCCTTGTATGTTTTTTGTTGTTTTTTTCTTGCTGATTTTAATATTTTTTCCTTGTATTTTACTTTTGTTAGTTTGATTAATATGTGTCTTGGCATGTTCCTTCTTGGATTTATCCTGTATGGGACTCTCTCTGCTTCCTGGATTTGGGTTACTATTCCCTTTCCCATGTTAGGGAAGTTTTTGACTGTGATCCCTTCAAATATTTTCTCAGGCCCTTTCTCTTTTTCTTCTTCTTCTGGAACCCCTATAATTTGAACGTTAGTGCACTTAATGTTGTCCCAGAGGTCTCTGAGACAGTTCTCATTTCTTTTCATTCTTTTTTTCTTTATTCTGTTCTGCAGCAGAGATTTCCACCATTCTGTATTCCAGGTCATTTATACATTCTTCAGCCTCACTTATTCTGCTATTGATTCTTTCTAGTGTGTTTTTCATTTCAATTATTGGCTTGTTCATCTGTTTTTTTGTTCTTTAGTTCTTCTAGCTCAGTGTTAACTTTTCTGGTATCTTTTTGTTTGTTTGTTTACATCTTTATTGGAGTATAATTGCTTTACAATGGTGTTAGTTTCTGCTTTATAGCAAAGTGAATCAATTATACATATACATATGTTCCCATATCTCCTCCCTATCCCACCTATCCAGGTGATCACAAAGCACCGAGCTGATCTCCCTGTGCTATGTGGCTGCTTCCCACTAGCTATCTATTTTACGTTTGGTAGCGTATCTTCTTAACGCATGCCTCCATTCTTTTTCCGAGATCTTGTATCATCTTTACTAACATATCTCTGAATTCTTTTTCAGATAGATTGCTTATCTCCTCTTCATTTATTTGTTCTTTTAGGTTTTTATCTTGTTCCTTTGTCTTCAACATATTTCTTTGTTGTCTCATTTTGTCAGAATTACTGTGTTTGTGGTCTCCTTTCTGCAGGCTGCTGGATTGTAGTTCCTCTTGCTTCTGGTGTCTGCCCCTTGGTGTGTGGGTTTGGTCCAGAGATTTGTGCTGTTATCCCCTTGATAGGGGGTTTGATTTGTGTTGTGGTGATCAGAGCCCACCTTAGATATTGAGCGGGGCTTCCCCTTTGTTCTGTGGTTGTGACTGCCCTGTCAGGGTTCGAGGTTGCTCCCTAGTTGTTGGTGTTGAGACGCCCAGATCTGTTTCTTAGCTGTGATTCTGATCTGTGGGGTGAGGAGGCAAGATTGACCCACTCCCACTGGGTGAGAAGCCACTGAGTATTCCTCCTCTAGAGCTGTTCACCTGTGAATGTGCTCTGTTTTGTCACCTTTCACCCATTGTTTGGGTTCACAACATATACTGTTGTTGGCACGCTCTCAGTTTCACCTTAACTGTGTTTATGCTGGCAGTTGGTGCTGGTGTCTCTCAGGGGTTGTTCTCACCCGGACACCAGAACAGATCCACTGAGGACAGGTCTCAGTGCTGCACTAGTCATGCACCTGGACTTGCTGTGAGAGCTATTGAGGCAGCTTGGGCTTTGGTCTGGCTCAACCCTGCATGCTCGTGTCCATAGAGCCCACAGCTGCTAAAGCCAGACCCATCCCAGCTGCAAGTGTGCTTGTTGTCCTTTCAGATGTTTCGCAGGTGCTGAATTTAGGAAGCTGTTAGTGGAGGTGTAACTCCACAGTTTGTGCAGCCTCAAGTGGAGATTTCAGCTCTTCTTCCTTAGCCACACAGCCCCTGGGGCATAGCTGTGGTTTCATCCCCTCCTCTGGGTGGCTTTCTAGTAACGAGAGGTTTCTCTGTTTCCTGGGACAATGGGACTGGTCCAGGTACCTGCTGATGGATTTCCTATTTGCAGAAGCTATCCTTGGCCTCCCAGGACAGTGTGGTGTGTTCTGGCATCCACTAGTAGATTTCCTAGTAGTGAGAGTTTTCCACATATTCCCAGGACAGCGGGGTGGGTCCTGGCACCCACTGGAGATTTCCTAGTTGGGAGAGTTATCCACATGCTTCCAGGACAGCAGAGTGGATTACGGCACCCACTGATAGGTTTCCTAGTCACAGAAGCTATCTGTGTCCTTCCTGGACAGTGGGACATGTTCTGGCACCCACTGGAAGATTTCCTATTAGCAAGAGACTTCCATGCACACCTGGGACAGCAGGGTAGTTTCCAGCACCCACTGACAGATTTCCTAGTTGCAGAAACTATCTGCACCCTACTGGGACAGCATGGGCATATCCTGGGACCTGTTGGAAGAATTCCTAGTGGCTGGAGCTGTCTCCACCTTCCGAATAAGTGGGGACAAGTCCCGTGACCCGCTGGCAGAATTCCTAGTGCTGGGAGCTGTCCATGCCCTTCTGGGTCAGCAGGTTCAGGGCTTGGTGTTGGCCTATGGGTCTGGAAAAGGCAGCTAGTGCCCAACTCTGGAGGAAAAGATGGTAGTGGTGACTTGCACCCATACTCGGAGCTCATGTAGGCAGTTTCTGTTGCCTGGGAGCACTCACATGGAAAGAAGTTCTTATGATGGCCCCACCCCTTTCCTTGTGCACCTCCCAAAAATGGTGCCTTGTCTTTCTGATGGGCCCAGGCTTCTTCCTAGAACACCTTCAGTTGCCATCGCCCAACCTTTTCAGGCTGTTTCCACACCTAAACCTGGCCCACTCTGTGGGAATGAGCTTTGGAGTCTGAGCTTCAGCACCCAATCCCCACCCTCACTGACAGAGGAGTGTCTCAAGTTTGAGAACATAGGGTATTGGTGCTGACCCTTTTTGCAGGTTACTCTCTGTTTTGCTTTCCACAAACCAGTTGCTGCTCTCCCCTCTCAGGCTCCAAAACTCCCACTCCATCCACTATAATCTCTCCATTGGTGAGGAGCCTTCTCAAGGTACAGGTGACTTTCTTCCTTCACAGCTCCCTGCTCAGAGTGCAGGCCCCATACTGATTCTTCTTTTTCTTTTTCCTTTCATCCTACCCAGTTATACGGAGGTTTTCTTGTCTTTTTGGACATTTGACGTCTTCTGTCAGCACTCAGTAGCTGTTTTGTGTGAATCGTTCCACTTGTAGATGTATTTTCAATGTTTCTGTGGAGGGAAGTTAACTCTGATTCTTACTTCTCGGGCATCTCCCCATCCCTTACCATGCCATTATATACATATTTTTAATATTAAGTTTTAATTTTACATGGGTACTGGGAATTTTTTCTGGTTTCTGTATTCTTTAAATAGTCAGTAATCATATTGACTAAACATGTGTGCTTGGAGCTAGAACCTCACATTAACCACCACACTACATACTGTTTGTACAAATTTGGGTAACTTAATCTTTCCATAATCAACTTTTCACTCATAATTCATTAAATAACTTAAACTTCTCCATGTAAACTGGAAATAAGAAAAAGAGGGGGAAGGGTATCACTGAAAGACTTTAAGAAATAAATGGATTAAAAGATGTAAAAGTCTTAGAATAATACTGATATGAAAAAATAAATAAGACATGAGTCATTATCATTTTTCATTTCACAGAGGGAATTAAATTTATTAATACAACAATAAAAATATCTTTCCAATATCATAGTAGACAAATTTTAGGAATTTTTCTTTTGTTTGTTTTAACAATCTATCCAAGCTCTGATATTATACCTTTAATATGGAAGCTAAGATGATGAGTTTTATCAAAGGACTGCCATCATAAAATAAAACCTCCTAGATAATCCTGTGAGCATCTTATTTTACAACTAGAAAGAAAATCTATAGAAAATGTGTCAAATAATTTGCCTACATTCTTTTAAAGTGCCTATGTTTTAGTTTGCCACTCATTTGGGAAAAAATTATCTCAACTAAATTCAATGTCATATTTCATCAGTAAGAAAAACTCATATTTTAATGATCAAGCAATTTTTGCTCCCTAATTTCTACACTTCTCAGTTTAAAATATGTAGTTTCCATATATTGATAACAGGGATTTTTAGGTTTTGAGCATTTTCAATGTCTCTTACCTGATATTTCAAAAAGTTGTAATATAACTTTCTATCTCTGCTCTAAATGAAAATTCAGATATAAAGGCATTAACATTTTAAAATTACATGAATGAATTTGTTCTGGGAATTAAAGTAACTAAGTTACTTCATACTTACTAAGGAAATTGGTTTAGTTCATTTCAGATCCTCTAAAATATGTCATTCCAGAAAGACATATTAATTTATTTTTAGAAATTGCTAATCATCATTTTACTTATAGCTATTGTATTTAAGAGAACACTGTGAAGTCATTTTAATATTTCATGTGCTGAGTGCTGAGGTAGTCATGCTTCTCTGTTCTCAGCCAACTAGTATTATTAGCCATTTTTAGTTCCTTCTTTTGAATTATATGTGCATGCATGCATAAGTTTCCCTTTAGTCCTCATATAGATGCACATTCAATTTTCCTCATAGGAAGCTATATTAGTGTATTTAACATATACTCTATTTGAATGTGTTCTTTATTTTCATATTTTAATCTAATTAAATGTTATCTATATCAATGTGGCATCATAGAACTCAAGAGAGGACAATGCTACACAGGCAGTGTTTGGCCAAAGTCTCCTGAAAATGAAGTGAAGACCAAATTTTGTTCATTGGATTTGGTAACATGTAAATGAGTTTTACAATTGCATGCTCATTGGAGTTGTAAGTCCATATTATAGTCATGTGATCAATGATAAGGAGATGAAGAAAGCAAGTGTAAACAACTACTTCTTAAAACTTGAAGTACAGGAAGCTTATCTTGATTGGTTGTTTGATTGATTTTAATCGGAAAAAAATGCACTGGTATAATATTTATGCCAAAAAATCAGTTGAGAAGGGAAAATGAAAATGGAGGAGGGTAAGAAGATAACAAGAAGGTAATTCAAAGTATATTATTCCTGAGAAAACTGGTAGGAATGAGATTCATAAAACAGATGGAAAATTCAGCCATTGATACCTGATTTAATTTGGTGGGTCCAAAGTAGGTAATTTTAAGTTGATGTAATTTTGAGAGTTTATATCATATGACTACCTTTTATTCTGAACTGGCATAGAAAGAGGCTTACTTGGGTCAGAGATGGAGAAAGAGGAAAAGGTTAAAATGTTGATTGCTGAGAAAGAGAAAAGGATGTGATACAAGAAAAGAGAAATATTTATTGAGAGATTTCAGAGCTCACTTTCAGACAATAAATTTATAATGATTATAATACTGACAGCAAGTGTTATGTTCAGTAATAATAATGAGCTATATATATGAATGACAATATTTTATTTATTTATTTATTTATTTATTTGTGGTACACGGACCTCTCACTGTTGTGGCCTCTCCTGTTGCGGAGCACAGACTCCGGAGGTGCAGGCTCAGCAGCCATGGCTCATGGGCCCAGCTGCTCCATGGCAGGTGGGATCTTCCTGGACCAGTGTACGAACCCGTGTCCCCTGCATCAGCAGGCAGACTCTAAACCACTGCACCACCAGGGAAGCCCAAATGACAATATTTTCATCCATCAGTGCTAGGATTTTACCACTTAGGTGTGACTTAAGGGACCAGTGTTGAGAAATACTGGCATTTTTAAATTAAGAGTAAATGACATAGTGTGTCTTGGAATATAAAGAATTCACGAAGGAAGAGGAAGAAAGAAAAAGATAGATGAATAGGGAGAAATATCAAGGAAAACATCATTGGCATATTTGAATAAGCATGTAGTACTGAATGCTTGAAAAAGTGACTTAGAAAGGAGAGCAATTTCTTGTGATAAGTTAAAATGTGCTGTTGGTGAGATCTTGTAGAGAATGTAGTTTGTGAGAAAATCATGGAACTGAGTGATTAGGGGGTTGGATGTGCTGTCTCTGAGAATCGTGAAGTCACTCAGAATCTTGGCAGCATTTGAACTGGGTAGGAAAATCATATTCAAGAGAGAAAATAATCAGTGTATAAGAGGGAGTTTCTTAAATGTCATTGGACTATATATTAATTATAAGAAATAGATAGGAGAGATCAAAGGAATGAGGCATAAAGAAGCAGATAACAAGAGTGCAGAAGAATAATAAAGAAATGGTACTTCCTGATACTGGAGTAGATGCCATATGAAATTGAATGGCTGCAGTGAAAGCAATATTCTTAGCTGATATAGAAATTTTAGTTCAGAATAGAAGACATAAGAAATATTCAAAAAGTTATTCTGGACTGGTGGATGTGGGGAGAGGGAGAGAGTTGGTCAAGTTGTTAAGGAGAGAGTTGGTCAAGTACCAGATATTAGTGGAAACATTTGCAATACAGAAAAGGAATAATAATTTGGATCAGGGGAGAGAAAACAGAGAGCACTCTGGAGAGGGGATAGAACATTCAAGTAGCTTGCCTTTTGTTGATTGTCAAGAAAAGCATGATTGTAAGAGAAGACGGACTTAGATATGAAGCACAGTTGAAGAAAGCTGGCCAAACATGCTAGACACAAGATACAGACCCAGATACTTTATTTTAA
>RJWK010042269.1:0-19232 GCA_004363435.1 Platanista minor
CCTCAGGATGCCTGGCTGGGCAGGGTGAACCCAGCAGGTGCCGGTGAGGGCCCTGGGGTGGTGGGTGCTGGGCTGTGTCCTGGCTTCCCCAAGGGAGACTCAAGTTCCTCTTAGGGACCCCAAATCCTGACACCCATCCAATGCCCTCAAGTGCCAGGCACTCTCAGCAACAGCCACAGACGACAGCAAAGACGACACAGATCACACAGACGCACAGACAGCGCAGATGATGGCACAGATGCACAGATGGCACAGATGACGGCAAAGACGGCACAGATGGCACAGACGACGGCAAAGATGGCAGAGATGGCACAGACGCACAGCCGGCACAGGCGCACAGACAGATGCAGTTCCCCTCAGAACGACGGATGAGGAGCAGGATGAACAGGGCCCCAGCCTGGCGGCCCCTCCCCGGGTGATGACAGCTCGGGCCCGGGCCTCACCTGGCCTGGCCTCCAGAGCCCACCATGCTCTGTCCACATGCCCCCCAGACCATGCGCGCACACACGCACACACTGCAACTTCGTGCAGGCCCTGGAACAAGCAGAAACTACAGAAGCCACAGGTGAATTCAGGAGGGCAGCTGTGCATAAAACCAATGTTCAGAAAGCAGAGCAGCTTCCAGTTAGAAGAGATGGTAAGGAGGACACGGCATTTATGACAGCGATAAAAGCTGTCAATTGTCTAAGCTCAACCTTTGCGCCCGGTCTCTGTGAAAAACCCCCGGATGGCGGCCGGCAGCACCACCCCTCCACCCTCTAACCATACCCACACTGCCCGAGGTGCGGAGTCCCAGCATCCCCGAGATGATATTTCACCCTGAGCTCATCTAAAATGTGACTTGGGCCATTGAGATCACCAAAGAACTTCTAGTTGCTGGAAAATAGAGTGAGAGTAGGTAAGAAGAATCTGGAGAGCCCGGGCAGTGGGGACCCTGCCTCTGCCAGATGTTAACGCCCATTCCTGGCCCGGGAGAGCAGGTGGACCTGATACACAAGGGACTTGGGTGGCGGGGCAGCTTCTCCACCCGGTGGGGGGCAGGCGACCCCCTTCATGGGCTCTAACCCAGTCGGCACCCCTAAAACGTGCCCTGCGCTCCCTTCGAGCTGGGTTCAAGAGGTCATGTGACTATTTCTGGACAGAGGCAATGTTTGTCACCCCAGGGTGAGGCAGTTATAAACCGACGTGCTAACAACCTCCTACAAGTCAACAGTCAAAAGATGAACAGCTGAGAGAGAGAGCAGGCGAAGCACACGTGCACACGGGTTCCTGATAATTTATACAAATGCTAACAAGCACGTGAAAAGATGCTCAGCATCTGTGGTCATCGAGGAAAGCAAATCAGTGAGTCAGGGCTTCACGCCCACCTGGACGCGGCCTCTGGGGGCCCAGATGGGCATTTCAGAATGTTAGACGGTTGCCACCCAGCCCACCAGTTCCACTCCCCGGCACAAACCCGAGAGAGTCTGAACACCTGTCCACACAAGCAGATGTGCACGCTAGTACACAGATGTTCACATGGGTGTTCACAGCAGCTGGAAGGCGGAAACGGCCCAGTGGCGTCAATGGATGAAGCGATAAACAAAACGTGGTCCATCCACACAGGGAAGACTGTTCAGCCCCCAGAAGGAAGCCAGTCCTCACACCTGTAGGAACAGGGATGAACCTTGAAGACGTGATGTGACGTGAAGGGGCGGCCCCTGAAGGCCACACCTGCACGTTACATGCGTGCAAACGCCCAGCACAGACAGATTCCAAGAGGCAGAGGTGGACTCTGGGGGCAGCTGGAGGGAACGGGTGACTGCTAATGGGCACAGGGTTTCTCTGGGGAGTGGCAGAATGTTCTGGAATTAGAGGTGACGGTTGCACAACCTTGTGAAGAAACTAAAAACCACTGAATTGCACCCTTTAAAATGGTGAGTTTATGTCATGTGAATTATGTCTCAGGAAAGATCTCATTTTTAGAAAATCCAGTGTGCTTCCTCCATCTGTCTTCGGGGGCAACGGCGGGGCCTGTGCTGGGTCAGCAGGAAGCAGCACTGCGTCCCGAGTGTGGCCTCCGTTCCGTGAGGATGGCGCCAAGGGTGGCTTCCTCTGAGGCTGTGTGAGCCCTCTGCCCTTCTGCCCGTCACGGCGCCCCCCTTTTCTTTTAGGGCCTCCGTCCTCCCCTGTGGTTGTGCGAGGTCATCCCATACTCTGCCTGGACTGTGGGGCCCAGGTCTGCTCCCTCCCGCACCTGGGCCCTGTCTGTCCTCCCCGCAGGGCTGCCTGGAGCAGGGCGGTGGCGGGCGGGGCGTCCACACCCGGCCCGCAGCCGCGGGGCCCCAGGCTTTCTGCCGCGGGGCTGGTGGGGAGCAGCTGCCAGCCCCGGGCCAGGCGGGACGCACACTCCCCCGGCAGTTAGCTCGTGGCTACACGTTCTCCGCAGACCAATGAGATGTCTTGGGAGGGGACAGGTCCTGGGGTGCTGAGCTGGCGCACCCTCCCAGAGCCTCCTCCTCAGACCGGGGCCCTGGCCTCCATGCCGGGGCTGGTTTTTCTGAGGCCACAACTCCTCTCGGTGGCCTCGGCCCCTCATCCGGGGCCCCTCCGGCACCCCAGCCGAGCCCCAGCCCTGTCGCTGCAGCGCTGCTCCTGGCTACTCCACCAAGAGGTTCTTTATGACTTGATCAAACCACCATTTTCTGCACAGACTGTCTATCTGGCTTTGCTCACATATTCCAGAATCCAATTCTGCGCTCTATTCTGGGCAGCAGACGACTTACTCTGCGTCTCACTAGCACACGGACGGGGCTTCAGCGGTGGTAGGTATGTTCTGAGTCGTGCAAATACCGCCACCAAGATGAGCTGACCTTCGCCCAGCACTTGGCAGGCGCCATGTGCTCTTGCGGGTCCCCATACTTCACGCGGAACAGCCCACCGCCACACCCCCCTCGACAGCTGTGGAGCCCGGGCTCTGGAGGCGCAGTGGCTGCCCAAGGTCACTCGGCTGGATCTGGACCAGGGCCCCTGCCCCTCGGCCTCCGTCCCTCCATATGTTCTACATGTGCCCTCCACACGACTGTAAGTGTCCATCACAGGAAAAGCTGGGATCCCACCAGGAGCATGTGCACCTGCTGCGTCTGGGTTTCAGGCCCTCCAAGAGCCTGGAGTTTTTCCATCTGTTTAGGTCTTGTTTGCTCTGCACTCAGCGGGTGTGGTTCTGCTCCTGCCGTTTTGTTCTTGTGGGGAGACTGCTGCTTGACATGCACACGGCTAGGCTGCACCCGGGCCTCTGGCAGCCAGGCAAGGCCTGGCCGAGCAGTGACCACGCGAAGCAGATGGGCTGACGTGGACCTCCCAGATATGGCCTCGGAAGAGGTGGCAGCTGCTTCCTCCTGCAGGCTGGATCCCGCAGCCCA
This sequence comes from Platanista minor, assembly GCA_004363435.1. Lineage (NCBI taxonomy): Eukaryota > Metazoa > Chordata > Mammalia > Artiodactyla > Platanistidae > Platanista > Platanista minor. Next base: position 3,402 of record RJWK010042269.1, read on the forward strand.
GAAGGCAGCCCCGGAGGCCATTGGGGAGGCATGGTGGAGGGGCCAGTTCCTAGGCCTGCGGGAACAGAGCGGCCATCAGGGTGAGAGCTGTGAATGCCTTTGGCCATTAATGTCACCTCTACTCTTGGGGCCACTTGATCACAGTTACTGCTTTGAACGGAATCTCTGCTGCCTTGGCTTCTAGGTGCTCATTGCTCGAGAAGTTACTAGCTTTTGTACATTTATCTAGTATCATTCTCTTATTCATTTTTAATTTTTTAAACTAGGGGATATGGGGGAGTCTTTAGATTTATAATCACGTCATCAACACTAAAAATTTTATCTATTTTTTCTAAGGTTGATGTCATTTATTTTTCTTCTCTCGTTGCATTTGCTAGACCCTCCAAGAAAATGTTGAATTACAACAGACAAAGGGGAGTACCACTGCTCTCTCCTGCAATTTTGAGACAGTTTTGTGTTTTCCATGTAGCATGATATTGGCCTCTGTTGTGGGCAAAGTCTTCACTTTCTCCTATTTTAATTAATGTTGTTGCTGTTAATAATTGCTGAATGTTGTCACATTTCTTTTCAGTACTTACTGATTTGGTTTTATGAATGTTCTCTGCTAATTTGTCCATTAAATTATTTAGGTGAATCATTGAGCCCCCCTTGGAAGCCTGGCCTAGACCAGTCGTAGTACATAATTCTGCAGACTTTTTACTGGGTTCTCTTTGCTACTCTCTTATTTAGATTTTTTCCTCATCTTCATTTGTAAGTAATATTTGTCTATAGTTTTTTTGTACTACATAAGGTTTTTGTATTAAATTATACTGGTTTCATGAGGTGAGTTACAGAGTTTTCCATCTTTTTATGTGTCTTGGAAAAGTTAAAATAACACTGGAATAACTTTTCTGGTAACTTAAGGTTAGACCTCACTCAGCTGTGAACATCTGTCCCTGGTGCTCTTCCCTATTTGTTCACTTTAAATCACCTTCCCAGGTTCGTGTATTCGTCTGCTCATGTCTTCCCTATTTTAAGTTATTCTGCTGATTTGAATTCACTAGGAAATTACCAGTTTGCTTCAGGTTTCTGAACAGTTTTGTCCCAGATTTGAAAGTTGTGGTGTGTGTCATCCTTCCCACCTTTTCTGTCCCTGAGTCTCCTTCCTCGTTCCTAATTATAGGCAAGTTTCTAAATTTCATACATAAATTCTAAATCAAGACCACCATTCCTTCATCAGGCTTTTGGGCAGGGCCAGGCAGCTCCATTTTATTTTCTTTTAGGAAAAAAAACACTTTTATCATTTCTCTTTTTTTCTTATTTGTTCTCTACTCCACTAATTTCTGGTTTTACCTTCATAATTTCCTCTCTCTACTTTCTAAACTGTATCTTATTGCTCTCATTCTAATTTCCTAAGGTGGGCACAAAATCCCTCACTGTTATTCTTTCCTTGGAGTGCCTGAGCGCTGGTCGGTTGAGCCTGTGGGCTCAGCTGAGATGCTGAGCTTTCCAGAGAGCCTGCGTGTTCAGATTTGACTTCCCACTTTTCTCTCAGTGTTACCTAGGAATGTCTTTCTTAGTTTCTGAGTGGTCAAGATTGGGGCCATGTGTGTGACACCTTTTAAAATTTATTTTAAATTTTGTTGGATTATAATAAGATCATGTTTGTTAACCTTTTTGCTCATTGAGGTTTCCTTTGCGGGTGAGTCCACGTCACGGCCTCATAGAAAGTACAATGTTTTCTCTCTGAGGAACATGAAGAGCCGTATTTACACCCACATCTGCTTGTTTTTCAGTTGCCATGAGACCTAACTATGAAGAGGTCCGGGGAGAAGTCCTGTGTCTGCATCCACAGTCCTTGTTTTACCTTTCAGTTGGCTTTATGTGTTTAGCCCCTGTGTTATCTGGCACGTATGTTTATGGCTTCCTGCCATCTGCTTGCTCATCGAACGCATGTGTTAGTGTGTCCAGTGCTTACTTCAGCCTCCGTGCCCAACCTGCTTCCTGTCCTCAGCCGCGTCTGGACATCAGCTTGTGCCCTCTATTCTGATCCATGGTCAGTGCTGGTCTGTTTCTGGAATTCTCCTTGGGTGGGATGTGTGGATGCCATGCTCACAGCCACTATTTCTGGGCTGGTGTGCGATGCTGGGCGGTGTCCTCCCTCTGAGACCCATGGATGACAGTTCACTGTCCTCCACTTCCAGGGTTGCTGATGAGAACTGCAGCCCTCCTTAGTATTTTCTCTCTTGAAGTAACATGTTCGTTCTGACAGCAAGCACAAAACCTTCCCCGCCTGCGAGGGTCTGGGAGGGTGAGGAGGGCGCCGGAGCTGCTGCGGCCACGATCACGGCAGCAGCTTCTGCAAGCCCCTGCCTGGCGCCGGCCGTGCTGCTGCCACAGCTGCCTCCATGCTTTCAGTCGGCGACCCCGTTGGACACCTGTGGGCTTGCCCAGTACAGTGGCAGAGGTGAGAGATCAAGACAGAGCCCCACAGCCCTTAAGTGCCTTGCAGACCCTGTGCTCAGATGGGGAGAGGCAAGGCCCTGAGAGGCACAGAGCCTCCCTGGGGGTGCATGGCTGGTGAGTAAAGGCTCTCCACAGCCTCCCCTCCCCGGAGCTCGCGGCCTCCTGCGGGCGTGGCCCAGTAGGGAAGTGGGAGAGGCCGCTCCTTCCCTGGGCACATCCCCTGGCCTGGGTTCCCTCTGGGTGCGGCTTCCCGGCCCACTGGTGGGGAAGGGGGAAGGTCGGTGGCAGGGCGGGCAGCCTCCAGCCTCCACAAGCCTCCTAAGAGGCCAGGGTGCCAAGAACTCCCCAAATTGACCCCCTCTCACATCAGTCCCAGGACCCCAGCTCAGATCACCACAGCAAAGGGGAAACTTACTGCCTTAAGAGGGGAGTGGTGGACAGCCCCCGCCAGGCCCTGCGGGACCCAGGTGTACCCACTTCCCTGCACTGCGTCCCCCAGGGTGGGCTGCCGCCCAGACAGCTGACGAAGGGCCGAGCCAAAGCCCACACCGCTTGGCACCCTCCCAGGCCCACTGCGGTCAGGACGTCCAGGACATCAGGGGTCTGGTTGCCAGCCCCTCCCCCACAGAGGGCAGGACCCCCAGGACAGGGGGAGCCAGGAGAACGGAGACAGGACAGGGTCGCCCTGCAAAGGACCTGGGGAAGATTGGCCAGAGCCACCGTCTCCCCACAAATCCCATCTGCACCCACAGGGCCTGTGCCTGGCTAGGGGCCTCACCCCAGCAGCTCGGGGCCCAGGTGCCGACCCCTGGGGACTCTTGCCCTGGCCTGAACACAGGGATCTACACATTAGCACCCCGACCTGACCCCTGAGGGGGACGACCGCCCTGCCGCCCCCATGGGACTCCTGCCCAAGCCAGCCTCCGACGACTGATCACACCCTTCAAACCGCCCAGGACTCATGGGTCCGCAGGGCAGCACAGGGTCCGGGAGGGGGTCCTGCACGGAGGGACGCCAGCAGAAAGCTACTGACGTTTGTACGGGTCTGCGGCTTGGCTAGTGACAGGTGTTAGCGTTAGTGGCCTGGTTCTGACCGCTCTTTGGGGCACTTACAGCCTTAACGGTGGACGGGACAAGCAACTTGACTGTTTCGGCAGCTTTTCTGTAAAAGCCTAAAGTCAGTTCAGAAACAAACGTTCTCTTCACGAGTGTCTCTGCAGTCGGGTGGTGTGGGGCAAGGGCGCGTGCTCTGCCTGTGGAAGCCCGGAGCGCACGCTGGCTCACCAGAGGGTGGACTTTCGTCCCCACCCGCGTCCTGTCGCCCGACCGAGGCGGGCTCCGTGCCCCAGCAGCCGCTCGCTCCTGACCATTCCTCTCCTTCTCTGTGGCTGGGGGGGCAGCTGATGCTTTCTTTAAATCACTAAGAACAAGGCCCACTTTCCACGTTTGTAAGATGTCCTTTGGGAAGTCCCAGAAGGAGGGGGGGCCTTGCACAAAGTGCACATGATCCTCCGAGCCCCCCCACCGGCTCTGCTCTCTGCAGTCTGTAGGGGCCGCAGCAGGCACCATGTCAGGGGCACCCTCCCAAATTGGGGTACTCCTCTCCCCACGAGCAGAGCTATTTGGAGGATCGGGGCCCTGTGGGCTGCTCATGGGGGCCGAGGACTCTAGGAGGTGCTGCAGACCCCCTGCAGGGGCGGTAGGGGCACCCACGGGGTGGGCAGGCCCCGTCAGGTGCCCCTGGGGGAGGAGTGGGCCCCGGGGCAGGGTGCAGCACCTTCTTTTGGCAACAGTCCAGCCTGACCCCCAACACACATCCTGACCCAGTCTGAGCAACGGCAACAGGAATGCACAGGGCTGGGCGGCCGCTGCAGGGCAGGGGCCCCGCCGGCAGCCAGGGCTGCGCCGCATGTTTTTCCTGCCAGTGGCTCTGGCCCCCGGCCACGTGAGCTGACGCTGACCCACATTTCCACCGCGCCTGGCAGAAAGCAGGCCACCGCGAGGCTGGAGCCGGGGCGTCTGGCCGCAAGGCTGTGGGCTCAGAATTTCTAGGCTGGGAAGTGGGTGCCGAGGGGGAGGGAGGCCTCCCCTGGTCCTCAGGGTGCTGGCCTCGCCAGGCTTGTGGGGCGAAGCGGGGAGGCCGCCTGGGCAGGGGGAAACGGACGGAGCCCGGTGCTCTCGCGCTCCGCCCTGGCGACCCCCTCCCAGCGGGGCTGGTCCGGGGGCTCCCACCCTGGGGCTGGCTCCTCTGGTGATGCCCCCTGTCCGAAGGTGGCCCCTTGACGGGGCTCCCTCCGGTTGAACCTGACACCCTGACTAGACAGGATAGGCCTGGATGCTGCAACACAGACCCCAGCAGGGGCCATTCCCCATCTTGAGGGAGGGGTGGATGGAGGCCAGGGGGCACGGCTTGGGGAGGGTTCTTTGCCCTCCGGTAGCCCCGCCTGCCGTGCTCAAAGCCCAGGCGGTGTGTCCCCCCCACGATGGGGAGCCCTAGCTGTCGCTTCCCCCCAGGACCCCCAGCAATGCTCAGGGCCACAGCGAGTGAGGCCACCAGGGGTGTCATGGCCGGGGCCGCTGGCACTGCAGGGGCTCTGGGGAGAAGGGCCAGGTCCCTGAGCTGCAGTGTGGTCTCTCCCCACTGGACAGACAGGTGGACCCATCTCAGGACAGCTACCCCAGCAAAGTGACAGGGGTAAGTGGGCGTGGGGCAGGTGCATCCTCGAAAACAGCTGCAGGGTCAGCCTGGGATGCGGGCTGCGATCGCGGGGGCGCAGGGCTGTGCGTGGGGTGCGAACGCGTGTGCCGCCCCATGCCCCGGCAGCCCCTGTCCCGCCAGACACTGAGGCCTGCGGCCCGCGGATTCTTCACCCGGACACCTCGGCTCCCTGCCTCCCTCCCCCGGTGCTGGGCCGGCGCTGCTCCACAGAAGAGCCCAGCCTGAGGGCTCAGCCCCGGCTTCACCCGTGGTCTGCGGCTTCAGCCAGCCCCTTCCCCACGGCTCTGTCTCCTTGCTGACAGGATCAGTGGGTGGTGTGGCTCCTGGGAGCCTGCTGGTCCAGGTGGGGCCGCTGCACAGGGAGCACTGAGGCAAATGCCCTGGGGCTGGGGCACCCTGGACAGCAGGACACTCCCAGGCTTTTAGCAGCAACAGGCTGTGCCTCCCCCTCTACGCCCCACCCCTCCCCAGCCTGTAACCCAGACTGTGAGTCCTGGGAACCCCGCAGACGAGGAAAGAAGCGTCGACGGAGGTGCTCTCTGCCCCGGGGGCGAGGCGTCTCCCGGGGCCCCCTGCTTGGCCAGAGAGCAGCCCTCTGCTGGGAGCACCCCCTCTGCTGGGAGCACCCCTCTGCTGGGAGCACCCCCTCTGCTGGGAGCACCCCCTCCTCTGCTGGCTCTCTCCAAAGTTACCCCTCCCCCCACCACATGTCCTTCCAAGGAAAGGTGCTTTTCCTGTGGGGACGCAGCTCCCTGAGCGCATCAGAGCGTGGCCTCTGGGTTCAGATATAGCAGATGACTGCACAGCCCCGTGGAGAGCAACACGGGAGACTCCAGGCAGAGGGAGAAAATGTGGAAATTAAAGCGTAAAAACCCCCAAATCCCAAAACTCTCTCCAGGCTCCACAGCCAGCCTGGCCACCAGGGGGCGCCCCTGACTCAGGGCTTGTGCGGAGCTCCCTTCCCGCACAGCCGCTGTGCTGGCCTGTGGCGTCAGGAGGACGGGGTCGTCTCTGTAGGAAAGCACTGGGAGCCAGAGGGGCTGGAGGGCCGTCGGGGAGCGCCTCACATCCCACACTCTGCAGAGACGCTGAGGCAACTCTGGCTCGGGGACCCCTCAGCCCAGCTCACCCCCGGGCGTGGAGCGTCCGCCGCCCCGTCAGAGCCCAGAAGCCCAGGGCCACCACCCTGGTGCTGGGCGCCCAGGCCCAGAGGCAGGGGCCCTGCCCCCTCCACCTGCCCTGGTCCAAACCCCATCGGGAGTGTGTGTTGGGGTCCTGCCCATGGGTTCAGCATCCCCTCTGTGCTGTACACACATTCAAGCACCTTCCCCTGCTGCCCACTCCAGCCAGTGCTCCCCTCCCCCGACCCCCAGGCCATCCCTGCAGATCTCAGAGCCCTTCCCAAGGCCGAGCTCTGCTAGACAGGGTCCCAGAGAGGGTGTAAGAGGCAGCGGAGCACACAGCCCGGGAAGAGGCCATCAGGCCAGGTGTCGGGTGAGAGCAGTGAGGACACTGTCTGTCTACACTCGTGGCCGAGACCCAGAGCAGACAGGGAGGCACAGCCTCAACCTGCCCCATATCCTGCTGGGTGGGAGCTCACACTGGGCACCCTTGTCGTGGGCCTGGGCATGGAGGGAGCATGGGGTGGGGTCCCAGCCCTCGTCTGTATCTCAGCCCCGCCCCCCTTTGGGTAAACTTCCTGCAAGGCTTTCACCTGCTCTCTGAGCACCTGACCTTCGGCTGCCGTGTGGCTGCTTCCCTGCTCGATGCAGGTCAACTGGTTACTCGGCATCACCTTTGGAGCCCACCGCTGATTGGTGGGTTGCATTGGGACTGGGGGCTGCAAAGCAACCTGGGGCACTTGATCCTCTTCTGCATGCCATGCTTTGGCCCCTGGGTGCAATGACCCTGTAACTGGTGTGTCCCTGCAGGGACCTGGACGCTCCTGAGAGGTGTGAGCTGCAGCAAAGCCCCAAGGGCAGCTCGTAGGTCCCCCAAATGTCCACAAGCCCTGCAGCCCCACGTCTTCTAGAACGGCGCCACTGCCCATGAGAGGTGGGGTCTGCTGCCTGTCCCGTGACCCGGGGCTGTGGCTCCGCGACTCACGAGGGCAGGTCGGGAACGTCCATGCAGCTTCCTCCTGGCTCGTGTTCCCAGGGCACCTGCCCGGGAACCAGCCACCGCACTGAGGAAGCACGAGGGCACGCAGAAGCCACGTGCAGGGGCTCCAGGCCCCGCCACGGTCCCAGCCCAGCATGAGACCCCTGGCAGTGAGCGGAAGGGCCTCTGGATGATTCGGCCGTGGGCGTCCAGCCACCGTGACACCAAGAGGAGCAGGGACCAGCTGCCCACTGAGCTCTGCCCACGTGCAGGTTTGTGGGCAAACAGACGGTGCGGTGGTTTCCAGGCACTAGGTCCCGGGCTGGGTGGTTAAGCGCCTTCCGATAACCAGAGCAGACCCCACGCAGGGCCCTGGGTGCTGCCTGCTGGCAGCTGGGCTCCTTCCAGACCCTTCTGAGGCGCGTGGTCCCTGCACGCTCAGTAGTTGTGGTTCACGGGCTTAGTTGCTCCACGGCATGTGGGATCTTCCTGGACCAGGGCTCAAAACCGTGTCCCCTGGATTGGCAGGTGGATTCTTAACCACTGCATCACCAGGGAAGTCCTTGACTGTCTTTTCTTGATGGTGTCTTTTGAAGAACAAAGGTTTTTCATTTTGATGAAGCATAATTTATTTTTCCTTTGGTTGTTTGTGCTTCAGGTGTCAAAGCTAAGAAATCATTGCCTAAATCCACGGTCACAAAATTTATACCTAAGATTCCTTTTATAGTTTTACAGTTTTAGTTTTACGTTTGGGTCTTTGATCTGTTTTGACCTAAATTTTGTATACGGTGTGAGGTGGGAACCAAGTTCTCTCTTCTGCATTTGGACGTCCATTTGTCTCGGCACCATCTGTGAAGACACTGTTCTTTCCTCTAGCACATGGTTTTGGCACCCTTGTCAAAGATCAATTGACCATAAATGTGAGGGTTCATTTCTGAACTATCAATAATGTTCCATTGGCTTCTATGTCTATTCTCATGCCAGTGACACACTGTCTTGATTCCTGTAGATTTGTAATAATTTTTTTTTTTTTTGCGGTACGCGGGCCTCTCACTGTTGTGGCCTCTCCCGTTGCGGAGCACAGGCTCCGGACGCTCAGGCTCAGCGGCCATGGCTCACGGCCCCAGCCGCTCTGCGGCATGTGGGATCTTCCCGGACCGGGGCACAAACCCGCGTCCCCTGCATCGGCAGGCGGACTCTCAACCACTGCGCCACCAGGGAAGCCCCTGTAATAATTTTTGAAATTGATAAGTGTGAGTTCTCCCACTTAGTCCCTCTTTTATAAGGTTATTTTGGTTATCTGGGGCCCTTTGCAAATCCATATGAGTTTTAAGATCAGCCTTTCCATTTCTGGAGGGGGAAAAAAAGCGGTTGGAATTTTGATAGGGATTGTAATGAATATGTAGATGAATTTGGGGAATGTTTCCATCTTAACAATACTAACGCTCCCAACCAGTGAATGTGAGATGTCTGTAAGTCTTCTTTAATTTCTTCCAACAACGTTCTATAGTTTTCAGTGTACGGCTCTTATACTTCTTTGCTTAAATTGATTCCTAAGTTTTTTATCCTTTTTGATGCTATTGCTTCATTTCACTTTCAGATTGTTTCTTGCTAGTGTATAGAAATACAACTGATTTTTGTGTATTGATCTTATTATCTGCAATCTTGCTAAGCTCATTTATTAGCTCCAATATTTTTTGTACGGATTTCTTTTGATTTTGTGTACAAAATCATGTCATCTGCAAACAGAGATCGTTTTACTTCTACTTTGTCAACCGGTTGCTTTTTGTTTCATTTTCTTGCCTAATTTTCCTGGCTAGAACCTCCAACACAATGTTGAATAGAAGTAACAAGAGTGGGCAACCTTGTCTTGTTCCTAATTTTAGGGGGAAAGCTTTCCTTTTTCTTTTCTTGCAATGACTTTATCTAGTTTTGGCATCGGGGTAATACTAGCCTTGTAGAATGAGTTGGGAAGTGTCCCCTCTTCTATTTTTTCGGACGATTTGGAGAAGGGTTGGTGTTAATTCTCCTTTAAATATTTTGTGAAATTCACTGGTGAAGCCACATGATACCGGAGTTTTCTTTATGGTAAGTTTTTCTTATTACTAATTCAATCTCTTTATTATAGGTCTATTCAGATTTTCTATTTCTTCTTCACTCAGCATTGGTAGTTTGTGTCTTTCTAGGACTTTATCCATCTCATGTAGGTTATCTACTGCTGTTCATAGGATTCTCTTATAATTCTTTTTTATTTCTGTAAGGTCATTAGTAATGTCTCCTACTTCACTCTTGCCTTGCAAGTGGGGGTCTTCCAGGAAACCACTGGACAGGTCAAATAATGACAAGTTTCTGGGGACACTGCTTTGAAAGTGCTCGGCTCCATTCTGATCTCTCCAGTGACGCTGGGTTGTTGGTTTTCACCATGAATCTGGGTTGTCAATTTTCAAGGCTACTACAGAGCTGGAGGGTGGGGCATGGGCCTAGGGCAAATTAAAACACCTCACAGCTTGGAGAGGATGCGGGGAAACTGGAACCCTTGTGCACTGTTAACAGGAATATGAAATGGTGCAGCAGCTGTGGAAAACAATGTGGCTGTCCCTCAAAACATTAAAAACAGAGCTACCAACTATACTTCAACCAAAAAAAAATTTTTAAAAAGAATTTCCATATGATTCAGTAATTCTACCCCAAAGACTTGAAAGCTGGGTCCTGAAGAGATATTTGTGTCACCTTGCTCGGCGGCATTAGTCAGAATAGCTAAGATGTGGAGGTGTCCGTCGTCAGATGAGTGAATAAGCAAAATGTGGTAAATACGTACAGTGGACTATTATTCAGCCTTAAAAAGGAAGGGAATTCTATGAAGGAAGTCAAACACCAACAGTACATTATGTGACTATTTGTATCAAGCATAAAAAGAGGCAAAAATAACTGATAAAGTTGGAAATTAGGAGAGTGTTCACTTTGGGGATGGTAGTGACTGGAAGGTAACAAAAGAGGGGGTTTCATGTATTCTTAAATTTCTATTCCTTGGTCCAATTACTGATTACACGAATGCCTTCCATTTCTGAAAATCCACTGAGCTATATATACGCCAGGAAAAATATAATTTTCCTTATGTACATTACACTTTGTAAACATTGACTTACAAAAAAAAAAACAATTACAGGGACATAAAAAAAACAAAGGAACTCTGACATCTGCTACAACACGGACAAACCTAAGAACATTATGCTGAGTAAATAAGCCAGATACAAAAGGACAAACACTGTACGATTCCACTCAGATCACGTCTCCAGAGTCGTCAAAATGACAGAGACAAAAAGTAGAGCGAGGGTTTCCGGGGCTGAGAGGGGGGACAGGGAGTTACTGCTGGAAAGGGACAGAGTTTCCGATTCAGAAGATGAAAAGTTCTGTGGACGGATGGTGGTGGCGGCGGCACAACACTGTGAACGTGCTTAATGCCACTGAGCTGTCACTGAAAAATGCTTAAGATGGTAAAAAAACAAAACCCTCGTAGCTGCTCTTACCAAGACTCAGCGAAAACAAAAACCCGCTCTGCAAGGGCTGCGGCAAGCTTCTGCTTAACTTGCAGAGAACAGAAAAAGCTGGCTCTGACCGGTTTTGCCTATTTTCTCGTTGCTATTACAACGGACAGTGTTTTCAGAGGTCCTCACTCTGCCGTTTTTTGCTGAGGTCCTGGCATCTTAACTGGGATGGAGACACAGCGAATTCTGCTGCACAGGCAGTCCTGTGTTTCCGGAAGCTGGGCTGCTGAGCAGACGAGGGCCCGTTCATGTTTACAGCCGGACGGAGGCATACCTCCTCCCAGGCCTGCGGTCGGTGGCCATGGAGGCCCCCTCGGTGAAGGCGAGGCTTGGCGAGAGCCCTGGCTCCCCTGGCCCTTCTGCGAGCCAGGCTTGCTCGCAGGGGTGACACCCACGGAGGCCGAGCCAGCGGCCTCCCTGCACGAGCGCGGGGAGCCGGGTGCTGTGGGCGGCTCAGCTCGCCCAGCACCCATCTTAGCGCCTCCCGGACCCAGGGTTCCCTGATCTGACTCAGGCCCCACCAGTCAGAAGCGCTAAGAGACCTGAACCCAGGATGGAGTGAGGTGGGAAGGAGGGAGGGAGCGAGGTCTCCGGGCAGGTGGGCAGCAGCTCACAGCTGCGCTCCACAGACTCTGGGGCTGCAGGACTCCCGGGGCAAATCCCTGTCTGCTCGGGGGCAGACTTACTTCTCTGCAGGAGCCAAGCCTGTAAACAAGGCAGGGCCGACCAGGCCTTCCGGGGCCCTGTCAGAAGGGGCTCTCCCTGAGATCCGAGACAGGAAGAGGCTGGCCTGGAAAGAGCTCTCCAGATAGAGGGAGCCGCAGTGCAAAGGCCCTGGGGCACACGGGGAGGAGATGCTGGGACAGGAGGGCAGGCAGGCGGGCAAGGAGCCAGCAGGGCGCTGGGAGGGCTCAGCCTCGGGGATGGGAAGCCCCTGTGTGCGGGCTGTGGCGTCTGGCAGGAACTTGGCCCTCGGTCAACGTCTGGTGAGGGGACAGACCAGCAAACAAATGCATGCCTGTCAGCTGGCCGGCCCCTGAGGAGCCAGACTCCATGCCAGGTCTGGGTGCTCCCAAGGAGATGGGTGTCCCCACACCCAGAGCCCCACCTGAAAGAGCCCTTGTTACCCCGGCCCCAAAAGCCCCTTGGCCAGAATACAAATGGAAGGTCCCACTGGAGCCCAATGCCCCTCGAGCCCCTTGGGTTCTGAGCCGTGGCAGGGCCCCAGCCCGGGTCACAGACATGACCACTGCGTCCCCAGCATCCTGTGTGCCTGGCTCACCCTCAGCGGCTCACACAGGGACTCCTGCCAACTCCACGCCCCACCGGGGCCAGTTGGGGCAGCCCAGACCCTGCCCCAAGTCCACCATGAGCAACACTCGGCTGGAAGATGCCTTTTAGAACCGCCAGCCCCTGGGAGGACAGTGTCAGAGGCTCGTCCTGCACTGTGCACTCATTTGAGCTACAGTGGCCCTGGGGTGGGGGTCTGGAGTTGGGGTGCCCGCTGCAGCCATCGGAGTCATGCGTGGGTGGGGGATGCAGGCAGGCCTGGGAAGCGGGACTTGGACAGGGCTCTGCCACTGGGGCAAGCGGGGAGGGGCAGCAGTCAGCGAGTGTGGAGTCTGCAGAGGCCTGGCCACAGCACAGCCCTGAGCCTCGGTCCCCCGAAGCCACCTCGGGGTGACTGACCACAGCCTCGGGGAGCAGGGCTTCTGTCCGTCGGGGTCACTCCCGTGTTCCCGGCGCTGATACCCGGGAGGTGCTGGACATGTGTTTACAAACAGATGACTTTACCCGGTGGGGGGCACCTGTGTGCAGAGGAGCCTGCTGTCTGTAAGGCTGTCAAGTGCTGCCCAGATGCCACCTCACCTGGTGCCTGTGAGGGACGGGGCACCGCATCCTGGTTGGTGGAGGAGCCCGAGGGTCAGAGTGGTTTGCAGTGCACCCGGGGCTCAGAGTGTAAGTTGACCCCCGACTGGCCAGGCTGCCCTGCCAGAGACCCAGCCCAGGCCAAGGGGCCACACACAGGCCACCGGCTCCCAAGCCTCCCTCTGATTCCCTCTCTGAGCAGGGCACCCCGTGCCCCGCTGTGTCCCAAGGACTCCTCAGGCATGCTCTCAGGGTCACTTCAACACCAAAGGAAGTGCCTCCCTGTTCACCCTCCCCCCGGCCCCTCCCAGGGGAGCTCTGAGAAAACAGAAGGTGCAGCCTTCTGTCCCCACTGGCCACACGTCGAGGTGGGGCCCCGGGAGGGCAGAGCTGTGGGGGTAAGGGGCTAGGAGGGGAGCCTCCTGTAAAATGGGGCGAGCCCTGAGGCCACCCGCGGCTGCTGGACGGCGGGCCAGGGCTGCCCAAGCATATCCTCATATCCCGGCACGAAACGGCCCAGGCCCACCTCCCACTGTCTCTCCTCAAACCCGGATCAGCCATTCTCCAAGGACACGGTGTGAGCAGAGACACCCCTGCCCGTTCTGCTGGCGCTCGCGAGGGTGTGGGGATGTCCCCAGGGGCCACGTGGCACATCCGCACGTGACGAGCCTTCCAAGCTCCAGCTGCGTCCCTGAACGGCTGGCCTTTCTGCGAGGATGCCAACTAGCACAACACGCACCTCGGAGCGACCACGGGGTGGCAGTGACCGTCCCATGTCTCCCAGGAAGCCAGACAGAAAAAGATCTGCACTCCCCGCTTCTTTCACAAAGGTTTTCTTTTTGAAATAGAGTTGTTTTTCATAAAGCATTGCTATTTATGTTAATGTGCAATAGCTTTATTTTTGTCATTTTTAAGTGAATTGATAAGTGTTCCAAGCATTTCCATTAGGATCTCAAACATGGTGAGGTCGATGGATGTCACCCTCACAAACAGAAGCTCCTTGTGGGTCTCAGTGACTTTTCAGAGCGTAAGGGGTCCCGAGACCAAAGTGTTTGAGAACCACTGCGTTGGGCTCTGTCGGGAGCCTGAGGACCCACAGTCTGAATGCCGTGTTCAGAGCCGCTTCCCGGCAGTTGTGTTGTTTACTTGAGATACAGGTTAGGTCATTTGTTTTTGTTTGCGTTCCATTCTTGTGGATTCTGTTTGTTTTTCTCTCTCTTTTTTGGAATGTGTAAAACATTAACGCGGTTTCAGAACTCCGAAGGCTTCCTTTTAAGCTTTAAAGCCCCCTGGGCGGTTCTCACAAGCCAGACCATCCCACTGTCCTTGCACTTCCGGGCTCCCAGGCCCCACGAGGAGGGTTCTGGAAGTGCTCTCCTGACAGGGAGCAGAGATAAGAATCTGCTGGCATTTTCTTCCCTATGCCAGGCATCCTTGGAGCTCTCCCCCATGGAGGGAAGTTTGGGGGCCCGGGGTCACCTCCTGGCCCTCGGGGAAGGTGGCCTCATGGTTCCGACTCCCCTTGGGGGACGGTCCAGATGCCCTGGCCACAGCGTGGGCAGCACGGCTGCTCCATGCAGCTCTGTACGCGGGAAGAAGGCAGCTGTGGCCGCTGAACCCAGGGCCCCTGCTTCCCCGCCCATCCCCAGCACTCGGACAGACGGACAGATGTCAGGCCTGACCATGGCCCCCACGTCCCACCCTGCCCTGCGGGCAGTGCACGCTGGCGGCCCTGGCCCAGCTCTCTTCCCAGCTGCTGGCTTTGGCACCCCCTCCGGGGAGACACCAGGGAGGGCCTGATGAGAAAGGAGAGAACTGGGGGGAGAGGAGGGGTGGGCGGGAGGAAAAGACAAAGGAAGGGGTGCGGCGAGTGGCCGGCGCCCAAGGGAGGAGTGACCTCAGCGCTGCAGCAGCATCTGCTCGGCGTCAGAGCAGGCGGGCGGCCAGGCCAGCTCCAGCACTGAGGTCCCTTTCTCTCCCTCTCCCCAGTGTCCTATCTGCCGCTCGCTCTCCGGCGGCCGCGGTGGAGGACCTGGGGCCTCATCGGCCAGCTGGGTGCCGTCTGCAGCCTAAATTGGAGCTCTGGGCTCTTGCTGGGACCTTCGGCTGCCCACAGCCTCCGGTCGCTCTTGCTGGGTGAGTACTGCGTGCGCTGGCCCCGGCCCCGCAGCCGCGCTGGCCTCCTGGCACTGCCCCCGCCCAGAAACCCACAGCACCCCAAGAGGGGCAGCCCCCCAAGAGGGAGGCCCATCTAGTCCAGGGCACGGCGACCCTCCTGGTTCCCGGGATTCCCTCAGACGGCAGCGCCAGGGGTGTGTCCCTCAGGAAAGCCACAAGGCGCTGAGCTGGCTGTGAGCTCCATGCCAGGTGTAACCGGCCAGGCACCCTGGGTTCCTGTAACCCAACACGGCTTGCCTTTCCAGCCACGGGGTCAGGCCCAGCCAGAGCCTGGAGAGGGAACGTGGAGGGAGGTGCCCGGCGTCCTCGGGGGCCTGTAACCAGGGGCTGTGCGCAGGGCATCGGGGACCAGCGGCGCAGCATGTGGCCCCCCCCCTTCTCGTAGGTGATGGGAACCCCGAGTCCGGCTGCTGCCTGGGGTGGAGCCCTCTGGGCCCTTCTCCTGGCCACACTTGGCTGCTCGGCCGGCCAGCTGCTGGGGGGAGAGTCCATGTGCACGGCCCAGCCCCTGGCCAAGTACAGCATCACCTTCACGGGCAAGTGGAGCCAGGCATCCTTCCCCAAGCAGTACCCGATGTTCCGCCCACCCGCGCAGTGGTCATCCCTGCTGGGTGAGTGCAGCCCCTGCCGTCCTGTGCCCAGCGGGCCTGGCGATGACCCCCACTGGTCGGGAGGGGACGCCGTGGCCCCGCACTTCACAGTGTGGAGGGGACCTCACCCAATTCACTTCAGTGCAAGAGGTACTGGCTGAGTGCCTACTGTGTGCCGGCAGCAGTGTCCTGGGCTTCGGGGACGTGGTGGGGCAGGGTGGCCTGGGTCACGGGAAGGGCCGGTCGGTTGCCCGTCCTACCAGCGAGGTGCCGGGCAGTGTGAGGCCACCTGTGGGACATCCCGCCCGGCCCCACGAGGGGCGGGACGGTGTCCAAGGGTAATGCTCACACGGGTGGGTGGTGCCCAGGGGCAGTGCACAGCCCC
>RJWK010042270.1:0-19231 GCA_004363435.1 Platanista minor
CTCTGTTTTTAGGGTTTTTTTGTTTGCCCTACCCCGGTAAGTGTGGAGTTTCTTGCCTTTTGGGAGGTCTGAGGTCTTCTGCCAGCGTTCAGTAGGTGTTCTGCAGGAGTTGTTCCACGTGTAGCTGTATTTCTGGTGTATCTGTGGGGAAGAAGGTAATCTCCGCGTCTTACTCTTCCGCCATCTTGTCTCTCTTCTCTGCCTGTTTTTTTTCTAAGCCATTCCAGAGTGTGTTTGGGGTCTCTGTTCAGCAGCAGGGTGTCCGTCTCACTCCTGGGTGGGTTGTGCTGGAGAGCCACATTCTTTGAGGAGAAGGCCTAACATTTCTACATCCTGGGGGATCTGAGGTCCCTCTGAAGGGGAAGTAGGGGATGTTGGGAAGAGGGTGGTACCTGGGGTGTGGGGAGGACCTGGCTTCTGGTCTCAGCTTTGCTTTTGGCTGAATGACCTTGGACAAATTACTTTGCCCCTCTGGGCCTCTTTTTCCTTCTCTTGCAAAAGATTGGGATTGCACTGGAGGATCTGGAGTCTCTGCATGGGGAAGCTTGGGAAGCATGTTCTGCTTGGGATGCAGAGCTTGAGACTGTTGAGAGGCAGTAGAGGGAAGGCAAGACTTCAGACTGCACTCCCTTCGCACACGTCGGGGAAGCTGATGGGCGAAAGGTGCAATGGCACAATTAACACAGAATTGGGCCTGAAATTCTGCTGTTTCAGACCTTGATGGAAAACACACTCTCACACCAGAATGCGAGGCGGGGCGGCTCAAGGTGCACCTCCTCCCATGTCCCCACTGACCTGCACATTGGAGCCTGTACATGGTGTCTGGGAGCCACGTCTGCAGGAGGCCGCGGAGGTATCTCTTGACTGAATACCCAGGCTGGATCCGCTGTAGGCCCTGACTCTCTGGTTGGCTTCAGAAGTGGAGGTACGGCTGCCAGGCTCTGTCCTGCTCTCTCTGTGGGGACACCAGTCAGGAAACAGCATGGCTGCTGAGCTGGGAGCCTCCCAGTGATACAGGCTGGCTAGCACAATCCTCATCAGTAATCCGGGAGACTCCCGGAAGGTGCTGGAAGGCACCAGAAACAGATGCCTCGGCCAACAGACATAAACCAAGAGCCCACCAAGCAAAGCTCTGAAAGGCCCCTGTGGATTTGCAGTTGGAAGGAGAAGGAGAAATGAGAAATACCAAATCCCATCTGGGACAGAACACCAGAAAAGGATAAAGAGCCTCAAAAGAAAACACATCATTTAGTTCAGCCTGTGGAAATCATTTTAGTATCTTAAAAAGTGGCCCCGTATGAGAAAGCCAGGTCGACAAATCAGCATCAGCATTCAATGTTTGCAATATGAATAATGGGACAAACTCTGTCCATGTTCACGAGGAGCATGGCATTTTGAAAACATCTGGCTCTGCTGCATTTCGTTTCAGCCAGGGAGAAGTTTCTGGGAACCTACCTGCCAAAGTCACTATGCAAGACATCATGGGAAATAAATATGAATGATAATATCTTACACTTGGCTAGGGCTTTATCTTATACAAATAATTTTCACCTCATTATAATTCTTTAAGGTGGACAAGTTAATACCATAACCACTTAAATGAGGCAGAAATTCTCTAAGGATAATCAGTTAAGCACAAGAATAGCAAACACGTGGTCCTTGTGTTGACATCTCTCCTCATCCCTGTTGCCCATGGCAGACATCACCAATCAATCACAGCACTCTAGACTGAAGAACTGATTGTGATCTGAGTCTTTGCTTTTTCTCTGGAGAGAAAGTGACAAATAAGACAGATTGATAACTAGTATATAAATTGACTAAAGGTAAAAAAAAAAAAAAGCATGGCTTATTATTCAATTGGCTCTACTCTTTCAGAATTTGTTAATTAAATGAATGCTTGGAATCCAAGCACAGAGCATCACCTGGTCCTTGATGTCTGGACAGTTTATGTGGCAAGTACTTCAAGTACAAAAAGAGCCTGAAAAACTCAGCCCCACATAAATCTTGAGGCTTTTTCCAGAGGACATGAGAGAGGGAGTTGTAGGGAGGGCAGTGGACACAAAATGACCTCAGTTCTTTCACTCACTCCATTTTTTCATTTGGTCATGCAATAAAGACTTGTTGAACACCTTCTACGTGCCAGGCACTGTGTTAAGCCCTGGTCTATGGAGCCACTAGATCCAAGGCTTTTTCTGGATGAACTGGAACTTCACTTCCTCCTGTAAAATCCCTCTAAATGTGATAAAACCAAGCCTCCTCTGAGATGCTGTGGCCCTGGTGCAGATGGCATGATTCCCTGTCTGATCTGGATAAGAGCCCCTTGTTTTTCAGTAGGGGGCATTTCTGAAGCACCTGCTTGGTTCTGTAGCTTTACTCAGCCACTTGCTCAAAGTGGCAGGGAGTTGCCGAGAAGAATTAGGGAATCCCTTATCCTGGAATTTGGCACATCTAGATACATTTTTGCCTTGAGTTTGAAAGCTGATCTTGGCCTCTGTATTAGTTTCTTATTGCTGTTTAACAGATTACCATACACTTAGTGGCTTTTTATTATTATTATTATTTTTCGGCCGCACTGCGTGGCTTGCAGAATATTAGTTCCCCGACCAGGGATTGAACCTGGGCCCCTGGAGTGAAAGCACTGAGTCCTAACCACTGGACCACCAGAGAATTCCCCCCTTAGTGGATTTTTTTTTTAAATAAATTTATTTATTTATTTTTGGCTGTGTTGGGTCTTCGTTGCCGTGCATGGGTTTTCTCTAGTTGCAGCAAGTGGGGGATACTCTTTGTTGCGGTGTGCAGCCTTCTCATTGTGGTGGCTTCTCTTTTTGCGGAGCACAGGCTCCAGGCACGTGGGCTTCAGTAGCTGTGGCACGCGGGCTTCAGTAGTTGTGGCTTGTGGGCTCTAGAGTGCAGGCTCAGTAGTTGTGGTGCACAGGTTTTGTTGCTCCGCGGCATGTGGGATCTTCCCGGACCGGGGCTCGAATCCATGTCCCCTGCATTGGCAGGTGGATTCTTAACCACTGTGCCACCAGGGAAGTGCCCTTAGTGGCTTTAAATGATACAAATTGTTATTTTACAGTGCTGGAGGTCAGAAGTTTGAAATGGGTCTCACGGGGCTAAAATCAAGGTGTTACAGGGCTTTCTGGAAGCTCTAGGGAAGAATCTGTTCCTTTGCTTTTTCCAGTTTCTAGAGGCTGCCTGCATTCCTTGGCCTGTGACCCCTTCCTCCATCTTCAAAGCCAGCAACATTGGGCTGAGTCCTTCTCATGCTGCCATCTCTCTGGTTCTCTCTTTTGATTCCTTCTTCCCCTTTTAAGGAGCCCTGCGATTATACTGGGCCTGCCCTGATAATCCAGGATAACTGCCTTGTTTTAAGGCCATCTGGTTAGTAATCTTAATTCCATCTGCAACCTTAATTTCCCTTTGCCATATAACCTAGTATATTCATAAGTTCCAGCAATTACGTTGTAGACATCTTTGGGGGGCCATTATTCTGCCTACCACACAGCTTCTTTAAGTTTTTTTTTCTAGTTTTCTGGTTCCTGTTCGTAATTTCTCAGATTATGCCTGTGAAGTTGGTTCATAAATTTCACATCTCATTGGATTAACTGAAGTACTGCAGGAGGCCGCAGGCCTGCTTAGGTTACCAAAAAGCCCACTCAGGGTTAAATCTATTCACTCATTTCCAACATGTAGAATAATAAGTTAAGTGGAAATAAGCAAGGTATTAGAGAGAATGTATAGTACAACTACAATCCCATTAAAGTTTATTTTATAAATGTATAATCATGGTGGAAAGACTGGAAGGAAATACATTAAAATTCTAATAACAACAGTATTAGGGTGTTGGGCATAAGATTACAGATAGTTTTTTCTTCTCTCTTGTTTTATGGAATCAAAATTTCAGTAAAATAAATATTATAAATGGAAAACACGTTAAAAATTAATGTATTTTATTGCACCCACCGCCCTTGCATACATTCTCCATATTTTTCTATTCCTTCTCCGACATTATCCTGAACCTCTAACCACCAAAATTACTCTAAAACATAAAAGGAGGCAGAAGGGAGCCAGGAAGGGAGTTTCTGGAACAGGGAAATAAACGATAGCAGGAGGTTGGCTGCCGATGGTTCCAGACTTCTCAGGCCTGCCTTGGCTTTGCTAATCAACCTCAGCTTTTGGTTCTTCTGAAATGAGTAATTAGTGTGCAGAGAGGGGCCTCTTATCCACACTCCACCGGCAGTGCTTCCTCTAACGAGGGACTTGCTCTGGCGCGCCAACTTCCTGGTGCTCCCCCGGCCTCCATGTGCAGAGGGGCAAAGGGGCACCCGTGCATCTGTCCACAGCCCCACACTGGCTGTCATGGCCACCCCACCTCGGTCCTGGCAGGCAAGGGTTTTCAGAAGAGGGAAGGAGCCCATGTGTGCAGTGCTCCCGCCCAGCAGATATGCGGTGGCAGGGTGCCAGTGTCCCCAGGAAGACAAGAAATGCCCAGATCGCCAGCTGTCATCGTACCACAGAGGGTGGGCACCCTTTGTGTGCAGGAGTCAACAGAAAGGTAAAGAGAGAAATCCAGCTCTCCCAGGGCTGGCAGGCAAGGCCCTCTGTAGTTTGACCCCATCCACTTCTCCAGGTAAGAGCCACACCTGTCTAATTACTCTGACTTTGCCCACTCTCCCCTCTGGGCTTTCACTGACCTATGCCTAGAGGGTCGCCCTCCATTTATTTTTTACCACAAGACTCAGCTCAGATTCTACCTCCTCCATGACGCCACTCTAGATTTTCCTAGTAGGAAGCAATCTCAGTCTCTACCATCTTTAGACTTTGACAGCATATTAATAACTTACAGTCTAGTTCCTCTCATGGGCTGCCTTGTATCAGGTATCACAGGAGCACAAATCTGCCTACCTGACCACATTGTACACCCAGCTCTGCTGAGTAGAGTTTATGACCTCCCACCGCCACACCCTGGCAACTAGTATGTTCATCTAACAACTATCTGTTGAGAATTTGCCATGTGTCAGGCAATGTTCAAGGCACTGACTACTTAATAACTATTCAAGGTGTTAGCTCAATGGAATAGAAATCCCCCAATTGTCTGTACTTTCCTGCTGACCACCTGTACCTCGAGCTGCCCACTCTAGTCAGAAGTACTTCTCTCCAGAGGAGCATAGCTGGTGTGTCCTGCCCCTTGGTCAGGCTTTCCAGAGTTAGTGTGCCCTGGCAAAGGCCAAGCCTTATTAGAACAGAGGGTAACCACCATTGTTGTTGCACCTGTGCAGGTGTGCCTGGAGCCAGACTTGGGGCTGCCAGGTGAGTGCAACCAGAGTTGAGGTGAGGTTGAGGTGGGAGGGGAGAGATGTGTGTCCACTTGCAGCTGTGCCTGAAAAGTCTTCTCAGCCCCACCCTGACTTTAATCAGCCTCTTGTAAACACTGCCACTTTCAGCTAGCTCTTTTCTCTGCAGGTTTAATTTCTGAGAGTCTGTACAAATGATACTATCTCTCCCACATATCTTTGGTGGCCATATGTTCCAGAGTATCAAGCCATTAAGAAGAGAATCATAGGGCTTCCCTGGTGGTGCAGTGGTTGAGAGTCCGCCTGCCGATGCATGGGACACCGGTTTGTGCCCCGGTCCGGGAAGATCCCACATGCCGCAGAGCGGCTGGGCCCGTGAGCCATGGCCGCTGATCTTGCGCGTCCAGAGCCTGTGCTCTGCAACGGGAGAGGCCACAACAGTGAGAGGCCCGCGTACCGCAAAAAAAAAAAGAAGAGAATCATAAAGTGGTCTGAATTTTCCCATGGTTGCAATGTTGTAACAGGGTTTGATTCTCAACCAAACCGTTTAGCATCAAAGATTTGACCAGCCTTATGTCACATAAGCAAAGAAGATACAACAACTAGAAATGAAAACAGAAAAAATTAAGCTTCAGTTTCTTTAAGAGCTCAGTCTGCTTCAGTCTGAATCCTGGCTCCGTTACTTACTAGCTGTGTGGCTTTGGGGAAATTACTTGACCCATCTGTGCCTCAGTTTCTTTATCTCAAATAAGGATGATAAAAGTACATACCCTGCATGCAAAAGTAAATGAAGTTGGATCCTTACCTTGCATCATATACAAAAATTAACTCAAAGTAGAATAGACTTAAGAGCTAAAACTATAAAACTCTTAGAAGAAAACACAGGGGAAAAGCTTCACAACGTTGGATTTGGTGATGATTTCTTGGATATGACACCAAAAGAATAGGCAACAGAAGAAAAAATAGATAAGTTGGACTTCATGAAAATGTAAAGCTTGGGACTTCCCTGGCAGTCAGTGGTTAAGACTCTGTGCTTCCACTGCAGGGGCCACGGATTCAACCCCTGGTGGGGGAAGTAAGATCCTGCATGCCACGTGACCAAAAAAAAGAAAGAAAATGTAAAACTTTTGTGCATCAAAGGATGCTAGCAGGAGTGAAAAGGCAACCCACAGAATGGGAGAAATTATTTGCAAATCATAGATATCTGATAAGGGATTAATATGCAGAATGTATAAAGAGACCTTACAACTCAAATACAAACAACCTGATTTTAAAATGGGCAAAGGACTCGGATAGACAATTTTCCAAAGAAGAGACACAAATGGCCAATAAGCACATGAAAAGATGCTAAATATTACTTGTTACTAAGGTATGCAAATCAAAATCACAATGAGATACTGCTTTACACCCATTAAGATAGCTATTATTAAAAAAAAAACCACAGAAAATAACAAGTGTTGTTAGAAATTGGAAACCCTTGGGCATTGCTAATGGGAATGTAAAATGATGCAGTGACTATGGAAAACAGTATGGCACTTCCTCAAAAAACAACAAATAGAATTACATATGATCCAGCAATTCTACTTCTGGATATATACTCAAAAGAATTAAAAGCAGGGACATTGACAGGTATTTGTACATCCAGGTTTATAGCAGCATTATTCACAATAGCCAAAACGTGGAAGCAATTTGTGTCCATCAACTGATGAATGAATAAACAAAATGTGGCATATACACGTAGTGAATCATTATTCAGCTTTAAAAAGAAAGGAAATTCTGATACATGCTACAATATGAACGAACCTTGAAGACATTATGTTAAGTGAAATAAACCAATCACAAAATACTAAAAGGATAACTATGTATTATTTCACCCATATGAGGTACTTACAGTGGTCAAATTCATAGACAGAAAAAGTAGAATGATGGAAAATAGGGAATTACTGTTTAATGTGTAGAGAGTTTCAGTTTTGCTAGATAAAAAAGTTTTGGAGATGGATGGTGGTAATGGTTGCATAACAATGTGAATGTTCTTACTGCCACTCAACTGTATACTTAAAATTGATTAAAATGTATTAAAATGTAAATTTTATGTATATTTTACAACAATAAAAAGCACACATAAAGTTGTGAGGATTAAATGAGATAATAAGTATAAAGTGCTTAGAATGGTGATGGGTACAATAGTATTACTTAAGTGGTAGTCTACTACTTAAGTGTTAGCCGTTATTATAAATAGTCTCTATCTAGTGGTTATACAAGGGAACCAATGGATGAAATACATAAAGCCAAGCCTACTGGATCAAATATACGGCTTACTTGAACATGTTACCTAACGACCCAGATTGGTTTTAATGAAAATCTGATTTGTGTTCTGATTTGTGTAATAAAGGATTTTAAGGGATGTGTTGGAAGACCAAGATCCCTTTAAAAAAATACTGTTAAAGCAGGAGAGATGTTTCTTTTCCCTGGAGCATGTGGAATCTTCAAAATTAGGCCCTCTAGGGACTAAAAGTGGGGCTTTGGACTCAATTGTCCAGGCTCCAATTCTAGCGCCACCACTTAGATGTATAATTTGGGGGAAGTTGATTAATTTCAAACCCCCATTTTTCCTACTACAAAATGGAAGTAATGATGGCACCCAGCTCATTAGCTTGTGCAGATTGGGTGTGGTTATAGAGATTAAATACCTGGCCTACACCAAGCACTCAACAAGTGTTAGCTATTACTGACAATGCCTTTGACCTCATCATTACGGATGACCCATGATTCTCTCCTGATCTTTCCTACTTCTAGGTTTATTAAAGGCTCTAAGTACAGCTGCTCAGGAGCTGCTCAAATGGAGCACACTTGGCAGAATGAGTGCAGTCAAGCCACTCTTTCTCCCCTTGCTGCTTTGGTACCTCCTAGAACATTACTGACAGCCATCAGAGCACTTCTTAGGGACACCATCAAACCAGTAGTGGGTAATTGATTAGGACTTGCAAAGGGAACTTTGTCTTCCTGATCTTTGGCTGAAAGGATAATTTATTATTCTTCCTATTTTTCTATATCTTTCTATTTTGTATAATGAGCTGATGTTATGATTAGAGTGGAAAAATAAGCTTTATTCAAAAAACATAACATCACAATATTACTTGATAAAATAGTAGTCTGAAAGTGCCTTCATGGGTTGTATATTGACTGAAAACACCAACTAAAGAGTTAAGCACCTTGAGTACTGAGATGTGGGGAGAGATTAGGCAGTATGGAATCAGTGGAACAAGGTTGACAATACTCTTAAATGTAATCACACTTATAAGGGAGATGGCAGACGCAATACAATCTCGGTTGAAACCAGCTATAGTAAACTGAATCCTGTTCATGCTTCAATGGGATAAAGAAATGGGATGCTCTGTGAACTGAATTTTTAAAACATATTATTTCTAATACATTATTTAATCAATGTACCCTGTTAGACATGTAAAAAATGTCACCGGGTTTGCAAAATTTTAAAAATATAAGAATAAGAAATACGAAAACAATGTGAGAATTGTTTAAAATTTCCAGTGATTTGAGAGGTACTTGAGGTTTCTGCTGTGCTTCAAAAGCATCATTATGAGTATCATTTAGATACTACCCCAAATTATGGTTATTTAGATTTCATAGCTATTTGATTTTTAAATATGTGATGGGAAACTGGACGAATTAGAGGCCTCAAGAAGAATGGTTTTAATTTTGGGAATGTTTGTACCGTATTTCCTTCTGTTAAAAAAAAAAAAAAAACAAGCAACACATCTGTGTGTATCTAGAAGTGTAAGAACTCTGACATCTAATCTCTCGATGTAGCACATTTATCTTTGCTCATTAGGAAGTTGGGCCATCAAGAAAGTTAGAGTAGGTGTGTATTGAGCTATAAAATGAAACCCAGATGGATTGCCACATGCATGTCATTAGATCCATATGTAGAACTGGAGATGGTGTGAGTTGTTTTAAAAATTTAATTCACCTTCCTGCGACGGCCTTGATTGTCACAGGTCTGAGTGGAGCCTGCGTTGTGTAGGTGTCCTGATTCACAGTTTAGCCAGGAGAGATCCTTCTGTGAGCAGCGCTACTCTATTGGTTACCCAACCTCCCTTTTATTCCCCTCCCCACTTTGGCTCTTTTACTTTGAGTGTGGTGTTTTAACTCTTGGACTATACCATTTGGACGAAGAAATACTGATCCCGAGGAACAGATGGTGTGGTTATTGCGGGGCTCAGTTTACAGCACAGTTTCTATTCTGTTTCCCACCTGGCTCTCTAGGGTTAACCTGGCTTTCCCTTTCATTGTCTACCTCCTTCAAAGTCATAGTTTTGTTTTGTTGTTTGGGTTTTTTTGGATAGGTAAGAAGTGGATTTACTTAGAGAGAAACACTCCATAGACAGAGTGTGGGCCATCTCAGAAGGCGAGAGGCACGGAAATATGGCATGGTTAGTTTTTATGGGCTGGGTAATTTCATAGGCTAATGAGGGGAAGGATTACTTCAACTATCAATATTTTGGGGAAGGGGTGGAGATTTCTAGGAATGGGGCCACCACCCACTTTTTGATCTTTGATGGTCGGCCTCAGAACTGTCATGGTGCTGGTGGGTATGTCACTTAGACCAATTTTTTATTTTAAAAATTCCATGACTTAAAAATATAATGTTTGGTGAAAGGATATGTATGAATAAAAATATGACTTATAGTGCCAACACCCATGGTTAAATTTTGATGTGTATCCTCCTTCTTGTACAACTAATTTTTAAAAATTGGGATTATATTCGAGAGCCGATGTTTTGTACACTGTCTAGTTTCGAATGCTGGTGTAATTATCTGTGTGGCTGCATAAATCTTGAGTGAATTATTTGAACTCTCTGCGCTTTAATTTCCTTACCTTTAAAATGGAATAATAATAGTACCTACCCCTACAATTGATAGAAAGCATATTGAGTTATGCAATGGGAAGCACTTAGAACAGTGGCAGGAACATAGTAAATACTCAAAAAATGTTAATGAACTTTGCTATTTTTAATATGAATACTATTTTATAACCTGCTTTTAAAAAATACACTGTATTTTCTCATGTTATTCATGAGTAATCCATGATTTTATTGCCTGACCCCAAATCCATTGTATGACTGTACTTTATTTAATCACTGTCCCATTGTTGGACATTTATTATTTTCAATGTTTTGTATGGTAATAAATAACCCTGTAGTAAACATTCTTGTGTGTAAATCTTTGGCCACATCTCTGATTATTTCCTAAGGCAACTTCCTAAAAGTAGAATGCTAAATCAAAGAGTATTAGCCCTTTTTAGGTTTTTGCCAAAATGCCCTCCAAAAATGTCATGCGAATTTGTACTCCTAATGTGTGAGACATCTCATTTCCCCATAGCCTTCCCAGCACTGGATATTATGATTTTAAAAGTTTCTTGTCAGGCTATAGTTTTCATAATCAGGTGGTGCTCTGTAGTTTCCAAAGCTCTCCTCTTCTGAGGTGTTCATTGTCTTTTTTTAATAAATTTTATTTATTTATTTATTTATTTATTATTTTTGGCTGTGTTGGGTCTTCGTTGCTGCGCGCGGGCTTTTTCTAGTTGCGGCGAGCGGGGCTACTCTGTTGTGGTGTGCGGGCTTCTCATTGCGGTGGCTTCTCTTGTTGTGGAGCACGAGCTCTAGGCACGCGAGCTTCAGTAGTTGTGGCACGCAGGCTCAGTAGTTGTGGCTTGCGGGCTCTAGAGTGCAGGCTCAGTAGTTGTGGCACACGGGCTTAGCTGCTCCGTGGCATGTGGGATCTTCCCAGACCAGGGCTCAAACCCGTGTCCCCTGCATTGGCAGGCAGATTCTTAACCACTGTGCCACCAGGGAAGCCCGTGTTCATTTTATTTAATTCCAAATCCTTCCTGAGTTTTTTTCCTCCTATTTTAATGTACCATGTGCTCTAATCTTAAATTCCTGCCTAATTACTATTCCAAACTTTTTCTTTCCTTTCTGATTTCCTCACACCATTTCCCTTCTATTCATTTGGAGTGAGACTACAGTGTTCTGTTTATACAGTTACATGTTGTAAATCTGGTAGATGGATACCTCAGGAAGACAGAAACTTTTTTTTTCATGGAGCCCAAGTCTAACTAAAATTGAAGCCATCCCCTAACAGACTCATCTACTTTATAAAGTAATTAGATCACTGTTGCCTGGAATATTTAAGCCCTATAGACAAGCATCTGAAAGCTGTGGAGGGTATTCTTGCTCTGGGCAGTAAGTCAGCCTACATATCAGTGTCCAGCCAGGAAAACAGAAGCCACTCTAAATGTTTAAGCATAGAAGGAATTTAATTCAGGTAATCGGTTACACAAGTGAAAAGAGAGCTCAGAAGCCAAAAAGATGTTGAGGCAACACTGAGATTAGCAACATCAGGAAGCCAGCCTGACCCCTAGGTGAAAGGGCAGAGGGAGGAGCTGGCAGGGTCACCTGGAGGAACCTAGAGCTACAACAGCCCTGCTTGTCTGTTGGGAGCTGGGCCACAGGGGTGATGTGGGTGTTTCTCACCACTACAGGTAGAATGGGAGGGGAGAAATACCCGGGAATTTTTCTTCTCCCTCTCCAGTCTCCTTCCAGTGTCTTCCAATGGCAAATTCAATTAGAAGCCAGTTGACACAGATGTATTTGGAATTCTATGCAGCCTGTGGTCAACCCCACTGTGATGCAGAATAGAGTAAGGTAAGGGTGAGGAGTGGATGTGAGGGCAAACACGCCAAGGCCTGGAACAGAGACTCCTGGAGGCCTTCCAAGTCCACGGACAATAGGGTGGAGTGCAAAGCATGCTGGCCCTGGAGAGTAGGCGGTCTTGGGTTTGAATCCTGACTCTGTCATTAACTAGAGAGAGACCTTGGCCAAGTCACTTAACTCCTCTGAGACTCATTTTCCTCATCTACAAAAAGGGGCAAGAAAAACCATATCTCACAGGTCATTGTGAAGATTTAATGAAATAATAGCTGTAATATAATACCAAGCATTCAGCAACAATTGGTTTCCTTTCATCCAAGAATTTATGGTTTTTAATACAAAGGGCAATTGGGCATTTGGTCAAGGTCATTAAGCTTCTTTGTATTTTGAAAGAAGGAACAGGAGCAGAGGAACTTTCCTTTTGGAAACTCTGCCTTTGTGGGGTAGGTGATAAATTGCTCAATAATGATCCTGGGGGATGATCTAAAAAACATTGACGGTATCATGCATGATCGATTCATTCATTTCACAAACATTTATGGGTACTCACTTTTTTCTGGAAACTGAGATTTAGATGTGGTTCCTGCCCTCAAGGAGATGGTAGCCATTGGACAAAGAGATGAATTGCAATGTATGATGGTATGGGAATGCTCACAGAGGAGGGAGTGATGGGATAGCTCTGTCTAGGGAAGTGGGAGAAGCTTCAGTGGGCGATGACATTGGAGTTGTGTTTTGAAGGATGAACAGGAGTTTTCCAGATGTAGAAGCATGTGCAAAAGTGTAGAGTCACAAAAGGGCATGGGATGTTAGTGAAACGGTAAGCTCTTCACATGGGTGAGGTCTTGAGGGGTCCATAGTCATGGCGGTGGTTAGAACAAGTTGCAGATATGGCTAGAAATGGAAGAGAGAGCCAGTGCTTGAAGCACTTGGTACAAGAAGTTAATGACTTTATCCTGTGGGGAATGAGAAGCCAGCAGAGACTTTTAAACTAGGGAGTCACCCACCATCTATAAGCTAGAATTTCACGAAGTGACACATTGTCCCAGCCTCTCTCATGGCCTCAACCATAGGTCTGATGCATGTCATTATATAAAGCAGGGACCATGTACACATCTCATAAGACATTAGAGAGTATGAATCAGAAAAATGAGCACAGGGGTTTCCCCTTAATATTAAATTCAGAGTGGAAAAAGTCATTAACTTATCCTGCAGATGCTGAAGGGCTCAAGGTAAATATTTTAAATGTTCTCCTCATTTCCACAAAACCAAGAACATCAGAGGTGTGATGACGATGCTTGTGGCTATGAGACAGAACTTCAAGGATTCTGATGAAACGTGTGCTAGCCCAGATCTGACTGAATGCTGAAAAGGACTTTGTGTCATTCTAATGGAAAGGAAAACACAAAATGATAATACTATAGCCCTTTCTGCTTTTCAGAGCCCTTTCACATAGATTATTTCATTTAAGCCTCATGGCAATTGTGTCCCGTGAGTACAATCCCATTTTAGAGATGAAGAAATGGAAATCTGAGTGTTTCATACCTTCCTAGGGTCTGCAAAGAAGTTACATCCAAAGGTGCAACTGGATTTCTAGAGACACAGACCAGGGCCTTCCCTGAACCCTGGACAGTGCTCTGCCTACCTGTCTCCTTCCATACGCCAGGATGGCTTCTTTGAGGTCCTGAAGTGTGTGCCATTCAAGATCCAGCCTCTTCCTGTGGCCTTTGGGGCGGTAGGGGTCTTTACTCCTCTCTTTGGGGGTCCATGCTGATATGGCTAAGCCTTCCGCGTAGAGGATAAGGGCACCCTTTCTAGTGCTGGATGTTTTAGGAAGAAGGAGACTCCACATGTGCTGGTCGGCATTGCCCTCATCCTGCGGTTTGCTGACCAGGATATAATCTTCTGGGGACTTCCAGTTCAAGTAATCCTGCAATGGAGAGAAACCTCCTTGACTGGTCCACAGTGGAAGGCCCTTTTATAGGAAATACTGCTTGGGCAGGTGTTTGACGTGTTTTTAGTGACTGGTTTTCTCTGAATTGCTCACATGGTGTCACAGAATACATTCACGCTTCTTAGCAACTGTTTTTGTTCTCTGCCTCTCAGAGTTAGTAGAACCTAGGGCACGATTCTATTTTACCCTATATAACTTTCAGGAGAGCCATTTATGCCTGGAGGCTTAAATGGGGTAGAGTGTAGCTTCCAGGCCGGTTAAAATTTCCTGGTATGCAAGTAAGTAGTCACAATTACCAAGGGCAGCAGATTACTTTGAAATTAGACCTGGACCAGCTGGCAGTTTAAATGGGAGAAAACCATTCCAGCCCATCACTTCAGCTGCACACAGGGAGAATTTCCATACATTCTAGATGCTACGTAACATTACCTAATTTGGCTGTTTAAGAGCCTATAAAGTAGTTACATATCTTGTAAGTAAGTAAATGCCATTGGCCACAGAGGTCCTTCGAAAATTTATATGTCTTTTAATACAGTAAAAGTCCAATATCATGACAAACTACAACAACAAAGGCGATCTCTGTGTGATCCAAAAATTTTCAAAGTACCCCAGTGGATTTCTTATTCCTGGCAGGATTCAATGAAATAAAATTCCAGTACAACAAGGGAATTTTGCTACCTCTTTAAAATCTTCTAAAATGAAAAAAATTTTTGTCTATATTAAATGTGAGTCCTGGGGGTTGAATTCCAGAAGGTTCAAGGAAGCCATTGTACTGGCACAAATATTTCAGCATTTCAACCGCAGAGCATGATGTCTAAAAACCAAACAGCCGTCAGCTTGCCTAGAACGCAGGTGGAAATTCTGGTCTGGTACCAAACTGCCCAAATTCTAGACAATCTGGACTCTCCTCCAGTCTAAAGCGAATGAAGCTGTAAGTCAGTGTGTGAGGGGGAGGAAGAGGACCCCAGTGGAAACCTCTGTGTGTCAAGCAAACTATCTTACTTTCTCGAATTTAAGAAGAGGAGGAGGGGCAATCTTCCAGTGGCCCCCACCACTGGACCAACAAAACAAACCAAAACACACAGGGCTCAGCCCCGAATGAAAAAAGAAAACATTCCTCCTCCACCCCCCAAATATGCTTTCATTCAGCTGTAAGACTAACCTCTGGTTCAAAATAGACTTCTAACTTCTGTTTGTTCTGGACCAACTTCCCGTGTCCCCGGCTCAGGAGAGAGAGGGTGAACATATTTTCCCTCTGACCACCCTTCTCAAGGGCAGTTCATCTTGGTTTTGAAGGCTGAAAACTGGTCACACCTCAAGATTTCCTGAGCTCAGCAGTGAGCCCAAGAAGACCACAAACACTGGGCCTTTTATTAAATACATTTTCCCCTCATACAGCAGCTCCTTAATAACAACCAGTCACACAGTTTAGACAGTGTGTGTCTTTGTCGGGAGAAAAAATAAACCGCAAACCCAGACTCCTCAAGCCCTGGATTGTCTACTCTCTGGGCAACCTCTCTCTCCCCTTCTCCTGTGCCCTTGTTGTCCCCTGGTCTTGTTGCTCTGTTACCGGCCGTGCACCTCGGCAGATCTGGGCCACAGCACCATCCTTCTCATTGTGAGAGGAGGTTGTTTCCTGGTTGCTATGGCAGCACAGGGAAGTGAAGTCCCTTAAGCCAGACTAGGCAAGGCAGGGACTGCGGAGGACAGGGTTCACACCCTGCGGGGAGGGAGGGTCAGATGGACATCGAAGAGACCAGGCTCAGATTTCAAGTCCTGATTTCGGGATTGGGAGGGTGGGTATGTTGGGATATTTTTTCTGTTATAGTATTGGTCTTGCTTTTAGAGAGCGTCTCCCCCTTCTCCTGATATGCGAGCCTTTCACTGTCAAGTGATCATTAACAGACTCAGAGGAGTCGTCTAGGTCACCTAAAGCGACCTGTGACATTTTCCTTGGCTGAGTTCCAGGGTCTCCTCAGCTGGACAGGAGTCCTCTTTCTGGTGGTTGCTGCTTTGCAGGAGTGAGTGCAGGACACTGGGAATCTCCACATTCCTCTGCATACCTGGATCTCACTTGGGCACCTCCCATCTCTAGAGGGAGGAGGTACTCAGGAGATGCAGGTGGGGACACTTTTGTGGTCATAATGACTGTCCGCTGTCCTGCATAATGAAGAATAGTCTCACTCCGAATGTCAATGGCATCCTCTTTGAGAACCACTGCTGTGGCCTAGGCTGCTTGGTTCTCCTTGATACTGACATGGTGAGGAGGACAGAACTGGGGGAAGAGGGTCAGGGAACAAAGAGACGTTTTTGCTTATCTAGGACTCTGCTTTGTCCTGGAAAAGTGACCTGCCTTGTCATCTGTCATCAGAGCCTTCAGGGCAGTCCCATGGGAGCGCCCCCTGCTCACCTGGATGAAGAAGTTCAGCTGGCCCCAGGCCCACTTACCTTTAGGTTCAAGTCTCATGAGGAAGAAATAGAGGTCATCGTGTATAATTAGATTGGCCTTATCATGGGGAATAAAGTCAGTGAATGCAGAGGCTCAAAACCGAATTTAGCACTTTATAATGTGAAAGCCAAGTGGTCAGCATAATTGTAGAGTGAATTCCTCACAACAGATGAGACGAAATGCTACAAAATGAGGGCTCCAAATAGTTTCCCGGGTCTTAAGCTACAGCTGCTCTCTCCCATCCCCTTCTCCATCCCTTCAAAGTGCCAAAAGGACCCTTC
The DNA here is from genome assembly GCA_004363435.1 of Platanista minor. NCBI lineage: Eukaryota > Metazoa > Chordata > Mammalia > Artiodactyla > Platanistidae > Platanista > Platanista minor. Next base: position 16,709 of record RJWK010042270.1, read on the forward strand.
AGCAAAGCTCTACTGGGAGATTACTATGCGTGAGATGTGGTCTCTGCCCTCAGGAAGCTCCCAGCAGGGTGAGAAGACAGGTGCGTGTGAGCCAGTATCTGAAAGATGATGTGACAAGGTGATATGGAGGTGGAAATGAGTAGGTGCCCTAGGAAAGAAGAGGGGGTGGTGGTGGTGGGATGATGCATGGTGGTGGGCCTTGTAGAAGGTCACGAAGACGAGGGATATTAGAGGTGTGCTTTTTTTTTTTTTTTTTTTTGCAGTACTCGGGCCTCTCACTGTTGTGGCCTCACGAACCCCTGTCCCCCGCATCGGCAGGCGGACTCTCAACCACTGCGTCGCCAGGAAAGCCCCTAGAGGTGGGCTTTAATGGACAGTAGTGGATGGTGAGGAGGGAAGATGAGAGAGCATATTGCAGGAGTCATGGAAAGGAAAGTCTAAGATCTCTGGGGAAGGGACAACTTCTTTGGTGTAGCCACAGCCTCAGGTACCGTGGACAGAGATGAAGCTGGAGAGACAGGCCAGCTGGCCAAGGCCATGAAGGCCGCATGTCCCTGCGAAGGCACCTCGGACTTTATTCTTCGGGTAGGGTTTTTAAAATGGGGGGTGATGTGACTCTACCTGGATTTTAGAAAGATAACTCTGAGAACACTATAAAGGATGGATAGAATGAGGGATGTTAGCTTATTTCATAGAAGTGAACTTTTAGGACCTTGCATCCCAGGCCAACCTTCCCTTGGGTGTGAATGAATTTGTCAAATAGGCCAGGAATCGTCACTTGCTAAATGGCCTTTGAGAGAGACATAGAAGGGGAAACTCCATACCAACTGCAATGAAATATAAATGTTGCCATTTTGAAAATGCCATTGCTCAGGGAAGAGAAGTAAGGTAGCATAAGAGAAAAGTGACGGAGTGACTGGGACCGGAATGAGAGCCATTGTTGTCATCCAAGGAATAACTCCAAGTTTTTCCATCGGAAATTCTTCCTCTGAGCTCACCTGATTTGGAAATGTCAACTCATCTATAAATGGTGAAGTAGGTCCCCAGGAAGTGATCTTTCTGAGTCTAGGTAGAATGAGCATCTCACCTGGGAAAATAGCCAGGTGCCCATCTGGCCCTCTCAGTGCTGTATAGCAAGGCTGCTAGGCCCCTCTGGGTTGTAGTCTGGGAGCAGCCAGACCAGAGCCCGAAGTGGGCCTCTCCTAAACTGTCGTGTTTACATCCATGCTGTTTAATATGGACAATGAACAGATGTACAGATCAATTAATTGATGTTTAAAAGCATTTATTCCATCCCCACAGCAGTTTATGGAAAAGTGCATTTAGAAAGCAATCAAAGTTATTGCTATTCTAAAGTGGTAGGGGATCCCAGATGAAAGGCCCTTGTAACTGGAAAGTATTTATAACTCAAGAAGAAACCCTCCACACCCATGTTATATAACACCAACACCATCTCCTGGCATGCCTGACCTGTCAGCCCATGCAGCATGTCTGTTTAAATTACTCTGTAAAATTCTATAGGGTGGAGACCTTGTTTTTATGGTTTGTAAAGCATCACGAATAACCATGGTGCTCTGTAAATAAATAAAAACCACATGAAACAAAGAAAAGAGATGTTATTCAATGGCCATGTCCCCAGAGCATCCAGGAATTTGTCCCTTGCTCCAAAGTGCTTTGGGATAAATGGATGCCACGTTGGGGAAGTAGCCTGTGGGATGGTGCCAGGGTCCTCATCTCCCTTTAAAGGGCCATGTGAGAGTGTGGTCTAGGAATTGTAGTCACCTGCATGGGCAGCCTACAAGAGGAGCTGTTGCTGTTGTCCTTGTTACTAAAAGAGGAAGGACCAGGGCACAGAGAAATTAAATGATTTGCACAAAGCCACGGATGAACCAGAGGCGAAATGAGACCTTGTCCAAATTTGGTCCTAATCCAAGCTTATTGTTCATCCCACTTCTGCAACAGAGGAGCAGCTATTCATAAGTAGCTACATTACATCATGGCTAATATCCACCAGTCAGGAAGCTGCTGACTGAGGCCATCACAGAGCCCTCTTCCGCCATGAAGCTGGTGACTGGACCCTGGATCTCTGTCCAGCTACTGTGACCACCTCAAAACACTCATATCTCCCCAACCTTGTTTCTCCTCACTTTAGTTTGCAAATCTAGTTGCAGGGGATTCTAGGAAATCACATTTTAAGCTTTCCAGCCTGCTACACTGGAGGGAAGGTGGAATGAAGGTTGGTAGAGCCGTCTGTGGTTATCTGCCATAAGCACCAAAGACGAGTTGTATGAAAAAGTCCAAACAAAGGATTTTTTAAAACATGGGCTGTGTCTATGACAGTCAGCATGGCCTTGCATTATTAAAGCTCTTTCCATTTGCTTGTGTTTTATACTCCCAACTAGACTGTAAGTCTTTGGAAGGAAGGGACCACATCTTATAATTCTTAATACTTCCCATAGTACCCCTTACATATAGTAACAACTGAATAAATATTTGTTGCTTGTTTTTTTTTTTTTTTTTTTT
>RJWK010042271.1:0-19231 GCA_004363435.1 Platanista minor
GTAATACTAAAAATATTTAACAGTCAGCATTATATATATTTAATATATTTTCTATTACACATAACATATACTATATATTACTCACATAATAGTATTCTATAACAGTATTTTATATATGTAATACAATAGTATTACATATAATATATATTATATATTATAGTATTATATTATATAACTATATATATGTTATTCCCTTATATTTACACATATATTACAGCCAATGGATACTAGTTAGAAACAATCAATCAGCTCTACCACCTGTACCACCAATTGTCTGCATATAAATATAAAAAACTCTTCCAAATGTCTCTAAAGAATGGCTAAAAATTCAGGTCCTGCTAGAAAGGCATAAACTACCAAAACTGACTCAGGAAGAGAGAAACAATCTGAATTGACCTATAACAAATGAAGAAATCGAATTCGTAAAAAAAAAAAAACTACACCAAGAAAAGCCCAGGCTCAAATGACTTCACCACTAAGTTTTACCAAACATTTGGAGAAGTAATACCAATTCTGCACAACCTCTTTCAAAAATGGAAGAAGAGGAAATATTTCTCATTTTATTTTATGAAGCCAGTATTATCCTGATAGCAAAATCAGACAAAGACATCAGGAGAAAGAAAATTACAGACCAATATCTCATGAATATAGATGCAAAAATCTTAAAATGCTAGCAAACCAAACCTAACAATATATAAAATAGAATTGTCCACCATGACTAAATGGGTTTATCTCTAGGAGATTAATTATGGTTTAAAAATCAAAAAGTTAATATATCCTATCAATAGGATGAAAACAAAAATCACATGATCATCTTAACAGACACAGAAAATGTATGTGCAATATATTTTCACTATAAAACACTCAGAAAATTAGGAATAGAAAGGAATGTCTTCAACTGGACAAAGGACATCTGTGGAAAACTCACAGTTAACATCATACTTAATGGTGAAAGACTGGATATTTCTCTCTAATATCAAGACTAAGACATAGATATCTGTTCCTGCCATTTCTACTCAACATAGTATAGGGCAGGGCAATTAGGCAAGAGAAATAAATAAAAGCCCTCCAGATTGGAAAGAAGGAAGTAAAACTATTTCTACTCACTGATGGCATGATATTATACATAGAAAGTCCTAGGTAATCCACCAAAAATCTATCAGAACTAATAAACAATTTCAGCAAAGTTGCAGGATACAACATCAATATACAAAATCAATTTTGTTTCTATCCATTTGCAATGTACAATCTGAAATTGAAATTAATAAAGCAATGCAATTTACAATAGTATTATAAAGAATAAGTACTCAGGAGTAAATTTAATAAAAGAAGTGTAAGATTACAGTCTTGAAAACTACAAAATGTTGTTGAAAAAATTAAAGAAGATCCAAACAATTGAAAATCACCTCATATTCATGAATTGGATGACTTAATATTGTTAGTATGCCAATACTCCCCAAACTGATCTACAAATTCAACAGTCTTTACCAGAATCCCAGCTGAATTCTTCATAGAAATTGATAAGCTGATTCTAAAATTCATATGAAATTGGAAGGAATCCAGAATAGGCAAAGAATATTAAAAAAGAAGAATAAAGCAGGACTCACAATTCTTTTTTTTCCTTTTTTTTTTTTTTTGCGGTATGCGGGCCTCTCACTGTTGTGGCCTCTCCCGTTGCAGAGCCCAGGCTCCGGACGTGCAGTCCCAGCGGCCATGGCCCATGGGCCCAGCTGCTCCGTGGCATGTGGGATCCTCCCATACCTGGACACAAACAGTGTCCCTTGCATCGGCAGGTGGACTCCCAACCACTGCACCACCAGGGAAGCCCAGACTCACAGTTCTTGATTTCAAAAGTTTTACAAAGCAACCGTAGTCAAGACAGTGTGACATGGCACAAGGATAGACATAAATATAAATAAAATAAAATTGAGATTCCAGAAATAAACCCATGCATATATGGCCACCAACTGACTTTAGGCAAAGATTCTAAGGCCATTCAGTGGAGAAAAGATAGTCCCCCCCCTTTTTTTTTTTTTTAACAAATGTTGCTGGAATAACTGGATAGCCACATGAAAAACAGTCAGGCTGGGCCCTTACCTCACACCATATATAAACACTTATTCAAAACGGATCAAAGACCTATGTGTGAGAGCTAAAAGTATAAACTTTTGGAAGAATGCACAAGAGCAAATCTTAATGACCTTGGATTTGGCAAAGGGTTTTTAGATATGAAGCCAAAAGCCTAAGCAACACCACCACCACCAAAAACAACAACAACAAAAATAGATAAGTAAGACTTCATAAAAATTAAAAATTTTGCGTTTCAAAGGACACCATCAAGAAAATGGAAAGATCAATCCACAGAATGGAAGACATTATTTACAATTGTATCTCTTATAAAGGTTTTGTATCCAAAATATATACAGGACTTTTACAACTTTGTAATCAAAAGACAAGCTAATTGAATTTAGGCAAAGGAGATGAACAGAAGTTTCTATTCAATCAAGAAAGGTATACAAATGGCTAATAAACATGTGAAAAGAAACTCAGCACTATTAGTCATCAGGGAAATGCAAATCAAAACAAAAATGAGATATTATTCCATACCCACTAAAATAGCTAGAATTTTTTTAAGTCAGATAATAACTTGTTGGAAAGCATGTAGAAAATTGGAACTCTCATACTCTACTGGTGAGAATGCAGCCACTTTGGAAAGCAGTCTGACAGTTCCTCAAATGATTAAATATAAAGTTACCATAAGACCCAGCAATTCTATCCCTAGGTATTCACCCAAGATAAATATGTCCACATAGAAATTTGTACATGAGTGTTTATGGATGCAATATTCATGATAAACAAAAGGTTAAAACAATGTCTATCAACTGATGAATGAATACATAAAATGTGATATATCTTCACAACTGAACATTATTCAGACATAAAAACAATTAAGGCTGATACATGCTACAACTTAGATGAATATTGCAAACATCATACTAAATGAAAGAAGCCAGTCACACACACAAAAACACATATTGTATGATTTTATTCCTATGAAATGTCCAGAATAGGAAAATTTATAGAGACAGAAAGTAGACTAGTAGTTGCCCAAAACTTGGGGAGGTGGAGGGTGTGGCTGAGAGTTAGAGGGTGATGATAACTAAAGTATACAGGATTTCTTCTGAGGCTGATTAAAACGTTCTAAAATTGCATGTAGTGATAGTTGTACATATCTGTAAATATACTACAAACTGTTTAATTTTACACTTTAAATGGGTTAATTATAAGGTATATAAACTATATATTAATAAAATTGTTTTTTAAAAAAGGTAGATGGGGACTGACTTTGAATTTCCATTCCTTGTTATGTTACCTTGAGCAACTTACTTAGGGCTTGTTGTTCCTTTATCATTAAAATGGTAATAGTAATAATGCCTACTTTATAGGATTATTGTGATAATGAGTTAATTCAAAAATAATATATAGAATAGTGTCTGATACATATAAATAAGTCTCATTATCAGTGTTTCATTGTAACCATTTTTATACACCTAGGATTTTACTGGTTTATTAACTTCTAAGTTCCTTGAGGTTAGGATCTGTGTGGTATCATCTTTGAATTTTCATACTACCTTCCAAATATCTTACTTATATTAAATGCCAAAAAAATGATAGAATAAATAAATAATTCATAAATGTATAAAAGTAGGAGAGCTCCCAATGACTAACCTGACAGCAATGAGCATCCTTTAAAGTATTGACCGTAATCTTAAAATACCATTCTCACTAAAAGAAACCAAGAATTCTTGCAAGAATGGCTAATTTCAAGTCCAAGATAGAAATGTATAAGATGAACTTGGAGCATCTTTTAACACCAGATAGCAAGGAAGCTGGAGGAAATTTCCCTTCGGCCTTCTGGGTTCTTTTGACATACTCTAGTAGCCTCTATCTGATAGCTTCCTTGCTATCTATTGTTAAAAGATGCTCCAAGTTCATCTTATACATTTCTATCTTGGACTTGGAATTAACCATTCCTGCAAGAATTCTTTAGTGGGAAGTGGCCGCATAGCACAGGGAGATCAGCTCAATGGTTTGTGACCACCTAGGAGGGGGGATAGGGAGAGTGGGAGGGAGGGAGACACAAGAGGGAAGATATATGGGAACATATGTATATGTATAACTGATTCACTTTGTTATAAAGCAGAAACTAACACACTATTGTAAAGCAATTACACTCCAATAAAGATGTTAAATAAATACATAACTAAACTAAACTAAACAAAACAAAAAAGAACCCAGAAGGTAACTTGGAGAGGCTCTCACTGGCCAGATTGGTCAATTTGAACTTCAGTAAAAATAATAATTGCAATTTATTCCAACTGGTGAAATATCTTTAAATATATTAGTTCAATATAAATGTATCACCTTCAAATCAAATGATAAGGAATTGATCAATTACCTTGAAAACCAGAAAACAAAATATAATTTATCTGCCTTCTAGTATGAACTGTATTATTGAGTAACCAAAGAGTATAAGGGAAGATATATCTTCACAAAGGTATTCCAATGAAGACATGGAAAAGAAACGATAGAGTTAGAATGGCAGCATCATTTCCAATCCCTAATGAATGGATAAATACATACACTAAACATCAATGGCTGCTGGGATCAGACATTTTGTACCTCATTTGGTCTTGACAAAAATTATAGTCTTACTAAACAGATAGATCTGAGTCTGATCCAGTCTCTAGATTCAGCTGTCAGTTGGAAGGAAATACCAAAGGCAGAGGAACATTTTAAACCACACGAAGAGTAGGCAATCAGGAAAATCCAGTCTATGGTATACTCTATGGGTCAAGTGGCCTGTGTTCTCCAACAGATAAATTATAAGAAAGAAAAAGAATAGAGGAGGAACTTATACATTTAAAGAGACTTAAAACAAGATTTTAAAACTATATAGCATCTAGTAATGTATGTTTTAGTGGTAAAAGGTTGAAAGGAAAAATACATAGAAATGACCATTATGAAAATCTAGATAATAGTTGCTTCTGGCAGGAAGGATAAAAATGTGTTTGTGACAGGGGTCTATGAAGGGGCTTCTGTGATAGCTGACAAGTTTCTATTATTTGATCTCAGTGTGTTGACCTATAATAATCCATTAAGCTACATGTTTGATTTCTGTGGTTTTCAATATCCATGTTTATCTTAAAATAAAAAGATTATTTTGAGGTAGTTTGGTTCTGTGTTATTAAAAAGACTTAGTGTATCTGGCTATAGTAGTTTGAGGTACATCTATTAGATCATAGACAGCCAGTGAGAGCTTTTTGAGCATAGAGTGACAAGACCAAAATGGCACAATAGAAAATTAATCCAGCAACAAATTGTGGAATGAATTAGTGGACTATAAACTAGAAGACATTTAGCAGATTATTAAACAGCTCCCAAATACGTTCATGAAAATCTGACCCAGGGTTTAACTCACGACAGACATGAGATGATTTACGGATGTGAAGTCAGTTTTGACAACTGACTGTGGATAGTGATTTGGGGAAAATGAACTTTCAGGAGTGACCAGGAGGTTTCCTTAAAGAGCTGAGAAATATGATGATGACATACAATAACATAAGAAATCAAGAGGGAGAGTTTTTTTAAGAACTCACAAACATTAGAGTATAGTAATGATTAAGACGTGGACTTTTAGAGTTAGCCAAATCTACACTCAAATTCTACTTCTTTCACCAAGTAGCTCGATGATCCTAGACAATCAACTTAAAAAAAAAAAGAGTTTAAAATAATAAATATATCTTTATAATGGGGCAGTAATAGAACTTTATTCAGAGGTTGTTGCAAGTATTCAATTATATAATCATTAAATGGACAATGTTTAACAGGGGCCTAGCATGCATTATATGTTAGGAACAATGAAGATGATGATGGTGACATCCACCAGACAGTTGGAAATGCACATATGGAGCTCAAAAAAAATCTGGAATTGTAATAATAGGTATACAATTTAGCCAAACTGTTTATAATTATTTCTTATGTATATATTTAATAATGGAGGAGACATTACAAAAATGTGGCTAATATTAATTATCAAATAGATTTTTAAATTTCCCTTTGGTTTGGTCAATATTTTTATCCTTATATTTGATTATAAGTATTCTAGAAATTCTCAGCACTCATTAAAATTAAGTGAAAGACTTAAATGGTAATCCAAACTTCACATAAGCCTACATCCACCAGATTAGGAAAAAAAGAAACTTCATCACCACTAAGAGCCTCCTGTTAATCAGCACCCAACCAGTTGTCAGTGCACAGAAGTTCAAATTCTAGAAGCCTCTCTAACTGATTGCTCTTTGGTTCTGTGGGGTTTTTAAAAATTTTTTTAATTGAAATATAGTTGATTTACAATGTTGTGTTAGTTTCAGGTGTACAGCAAAGTGATTCAGTTTTATGTGCATATATATACGTATATATGTATATTGATATATATATGTATACACATATGGTGGAGACTTTAAGGCTTTTTATATATAGTATCATGCCATCTGCAAACAGTGGCAGTTTTACTTCTCTTCTGATTTGGATGCCTTTTATTTCCTTTTCTTTTCTGACTGCTGTGGTTAGAACTTCCAACACAACATTAAACAGAAGTGGTGAGAGTGGACATCCTTGTCTTGTTTCTGATTTTAGAGGAAAAACTTTCAGATTTTCCCCATTGAATATGATGTTAACTATAGATTTGTCATAAGTAATCTTTATTATGTTGAGATATATTCCCTCTGTACCAATTTGATGAGAATTTTTATCATGAAAGGTTGTTGAATTTTGTCAAATGTTTTTCCCTGCCCATTTTTAATCAGAATGCTTCGATATTGAGTTGTGTGTTCTTTATATATTTTTATTTTAACCTCTTATTAAATATGTGGTTTACAAATATTTTCTCCTATTCCATGGTTGCCTTTTCATTTTGTTGATTATTTCTTTTGCTGTGCAAAAACTTTTTAGTTTGATATAGTCCCACTTGTTGATTTTTACTGAGTTGTTTGGCTTTTTATAACATTTCCAAAAAATTATTGCCAAGGAGATGTCAAGTAGATTTTTCCCTATGTTATCTTCTGGGAGTTCCATAGTTTTAGGTCTTACATTTAAAACGTTAATTCATTTTGAGTTAATTTTTGTGAGTGGTGTAACAAAAGGGTCCAATTTCATTCTTTGGCTTGTGAATTTCCAGTTTCCCAGCACCATTTACAATAATTTTTTTCACATTAAGTATCTGTGGTTTCCTTGTCAAATATTAGTTGCTTGGGTTTTACCTCTGGGCTCTCAGTTCTATTCCATCACTATATGTTTTGATGCCAGTACCATACTGTTTTGATTACTATATCTGTTTTTGTGTCTCATATTTAAATGAAAGAAGCTGGTTTAGCTTTACTAACATAAGACAGAATAGCTTTTAGTCAAGAAGCATTAACAGAGATGAAGAGAGACGTTTCATAATGATAAAATATTCAATCCATCAGGAAAATATAATTATAAATTTATATGTTTCAAATTACACAGCAAAATTGACAGATTTAAAGGGAGATAGGTGAATTCACAATTGTAGAGTGAGTCTTTAACTTAGGTCTCAGTAACTAACAGAAAAAAGTACACAGAATATACAGACTATTTGAACAATATGATTAAAAAGTTTGACCTATTAGATATATTTAAAACACTACATACAACAACTGCAAAATACACATTCTTTTCACATTCATATGAAATATTATGGTATCCTAACATACCATATACATGCTGGGGCATAAAACAAGTTTCAGCATATTTCATAAGAGTGAACTTATTCATAAAACCACCATATGACCCAGCAATCCGACTCCTAGGTATATACCCGGAGAAAGCCATAATTCAAAAAATTACATATACCCCAATGTTTATTGCAGTACTATTTACAATAGCCAGGACATGGAAGCAACATAAATGTCCATCAACAGAGGAATGGATAAAGAAGATACAGTACATATATACAAAGGAATATTATTCAGCCATTAAAAAAGAACAAAATAAGGCCATTTGCAGCAACATGGGTGGATCTAAAGATTCTCATACTGACTGAAGTAACTCAGACACAGAAGGACAAATATATGATATCATTTATATGTGGAATCTAAAAGAAAGGATACAAATGAACTTATTTACAAAACAGAGGTAGAGTCACAGATGTAGAAAACAAACTTATAGTTACCAGGGAGTAAGAGGGAGAGGAATAAATTGGGAGATTAGGACTGACTTATACACACTACTATATGTAAAATAGATAACTACTTAGAATCTGATGTATAGCACAGGGAACTCTACTCAATACTCTGTAATGGCCTATATGGGAAAAGAATCTATAAAAAAAGAAAAGTGTATATATGTAAATGGATAATGGATTCACTTTGCTGTACATCTGAAACTAACACAACATTGTAAATCAACTATACTCTAATAAATTTTTTTTAAAAAGAGTGAACTTATTCAGAATATGTTACCTTCTTTTAGTGAATTAAAAATATAAGCTAAAATTTCTATAGTTCAGCTAAGCAGTGCCTAAAGAAAAGTTATAGCTTGAAATTTATATATCAAAAGAAAGGGAGAAAGGCTGAAAATCAATGACAAATTTTCTACATTAAGAGGTTAGGAAATGAATAACAAATTAATGCCAAAGGAAGTAGAAGGAGGGAAAAGATATAATCAGAGATTAATAAAATTAAAAAAAAAAGAAACCAAGAAAATAAACAAAGACAAAAGATGATTTTGGGACAAAATATTTAAAAAATAGAACCAAAAAATCCATTCAAGTTAGAAAAAGAAAAAACAAAGATTATTAATATCAGAAATGAAAAAGAGAACATTACTAAAGAGCCTACAGACATAAAAAAGTATTATAAACCTTAAAATTCCTATTAAAAAAATCACAACATATTAGGATTGAGAAAATAGAAATAGACAATTTGGAATATCTTGTATTTATTATTATAATTATGCAATTAAAACATTCCCAAAATGAAATCTACAGGCCCAAATCAATTCAATGGTGAATTCTCTCAAACATTTAAGAAAGAAATAAACAGCAATCTTATTTTTGTATACTGCGACTATTTGTTCTTAAAAATAGAAATGTTCCTAAAATATATAAACATAGAAAAATATTCCCAAGAATATAAATGATGGAAAACTCCCCCAAATCCTTTAAATGAGGTAAGCATAACCTTATTACCAAAACTTGACCAGGACTCTATGAGAAAGGAAAATCTGCCCCAATTTCTCTCATGATTATATATGAAAAATCTAAATAAAATATGAGCCAAAAATGTCTACCAATACTTCTATCTCCTACAGTCCCAGACAATGCATAAAAATGAAAAAAAGAAAGGAAATATATAAGAATTGGAATAGAAGAAATAAAAGTATCATTAATTGCAGATAACATGATTAATTAAAAATCCAAAAGAATCTCATCTAAATATAATTAGTTAGCTGATTTAGCAAGGTTACTAGGTATAATGTCAATATATAAAAATTAATTATAATCCCTTATGTCAACCTAAAATTAGAAAATGAGATTAAAAGAATACCATTTATTGTAATTTTGAAAAACATAAAATACCTAGGAATTAATCTAAGAAAATATGCACAAGATAAAGATATAAAAAATCTACAAAACATTTTTGACTGGTATCAAAAAAGATATAAATAAATTGAGGGAAATATCATGTTTCTGAATTGGAAGATTCAATATTAGAAAGATACCAATATGTCCCATATTCATTAATACATTCAGTACAATCTCAATCATATTCTCAGCAGATTTTTAGTGGAATGACATTTGAACATGCAAAATCTAAACAGTGCCTAGATAATCTTGAGGAAGAATAACAAAGTTTGGAGAACTTACTTTGTCTGATATCAAGACCTATAAAATTAATGGAATTAAAACACTTTTGACAGGTGGAAAAATGGACAATCTAGTCAAAGAAAATAGAAATTCTAAAAACAAAAACACATTTTCTGGTCATATGAGATTTTTTTGGTAAAAATAATACTGCAGTGTACTAGAGAAAGAAAAAATCACATATAAAATTACTTATTTTATTGAATAAACATAAGGATAAAAAAAAGAATGTTGACCTTGACATCATAGTATAAACAAAATTCAGTACTAGATTAACTATAAATCTAAAAACTAAAAATAATAAAGCTACTTGAGGGTAGCATAAGAGGATAACTTTGTGACTTCAGGGTAGATGAAGATTTTCTTTGAAAGGCACATAAAGCACTATTTTAAAGGAAAAGACTAAAAACTATATTACATTAAAGGAAGAATGTATGTACATAAAAGACACCATTGCCTAGACCAATGTCATGGAGGTTTTCCCTTTGTTTTCTTCTAGGAATTTTACAGTTTCAGATTTTACATTTAAATCTCTAATCCATTTTGAGTTGATTTTTTGTATGGGGTAAAATAATGGTCCAATTCCATTCTTTTGCATGTGAATACATAGTTTTCCTAACACCATTTGTTGAAGGGACTATTCTTTTCTCATTGTATATTCTTGGCACGCTTGTCAAAGATTAGTTGATCATATATGCATGGGTTTATTTCTAGGCTCTCTATTCTATTCCATTGGTCTATATGTCTGTTTTTGTGCCAGTATCATACTGTTTTAATGACACCAAAAGCACAAAAAACAAAAGCAAAAATAGACAAATGGGACTACATCAAACCAAAAAGTTTCTGCACAGCAAATGAAACAATCAACAGAGTGAAAATGGGAAAAAAAAATTGTGAACCATATTTCTTATAATGATTTAATATCCAAAATATATACAGAACTCATAGCTCAATAGTAAACAAAAACAAAAAACAAATAACCTGATTAAAAATGGTCAAGGAACTTGAATAGATGTTTCTCCAAAGAAAACATACAGATGGACAACAGGTATAGGAAAAGGTGCTCAACATAAATACTCAACAGAAAAATGCAAATCAAAACCACAATGAGGTATCAGGTCACACTTGTTAAGACAGCTATTAACAATAAAACAAAAGATGAGTGTTGGTGAGGACGTGAAAAAATTAGAACACTTGCACACTGCTGTGAAAATGTTAAATGGCAGCCACTCTGGGAAACTGTATGAAGATTCCTCAAAATATTAAAAATAGAACTACCATATATTCTAGCAATACTACTTCTGTGTATATAGCCAAAGGAGATTAAGTCACTATCTGAAAGAAATATCTGCATTCATTGTAGCATTATTCACAATAGTCAAAACGTGTACAAAATTTAATGTCCATTGATGGATGAATGGATAAAGAAAGTATAGTACAATATATATATATACAATGGAATATCATTCAGCTTTTAAAAAGAAAGAAATCCTGCTGTGTGTAGGAAAATGGATGGACCTTGAGGGCATTATGCTAAGTAAAATAAGCCAGTCACAGAACAAATACTGCATGATTTCACTTACGTGAGGTATCTAAAAGAGTCGAACTCATAGAAGAAGAGAGTAGACTAGTGATTGCCAGAGCTAGGGATGGGGGAAATGGGGGGTTGTTATCCAACAGGTATAAAGTTTCTGTTATGTAATATGAATAAATTCTAGAGATCTGTCATACAATATAGTGCTTATAGTTAACAATGCTGTATTGTACTCTTAAAATTTTTTAAGAAGGTAGGTCTCATGTAAAGGTTTCTTACTACAATAAAAAAAAAGAGACATCATTAAGAGAGTGAAGAGGCAAACAACCTAGTGGAAGGAGATATTTGCCATTGATATATTCAAAATAAGACTCATAACCTGTATAAATAAAGGACTCCTCCAAGTCAATAGGAGTACAGAGTTCCAATAAAGGATATCTAAATGCCCAATAGTATTTGAAAAATTGGTCAATATCAGTAGACATCAAGGAAATGCCAATTAAAATCCCAATGAACTCAGTACACACTCACCAGAAAGACTTAATGAAAAAAAAAAAAAAGCAACTGACAATGCTGAAGTTGATGGAAATGGGGAGCAACTAGAAATCTCATACACTGTAGGGGTGTAAATTGGTCCAGCTGCTTTGGAAAACAGCTTGGAAGTATCTAATAAAGATAGACAAATGGCTACAACCCACTAAATTTACTCCAAGATATATGACAAACAAAAATACACATTTAAGTTTATCCAAAACACAAAAATAAATATGTAACTGGAATCTCTATCAACAATACAACAGACAAATACTGGTATATTTATATAAATTTATTAATGGTATATTTATGCAATGGAACACTATACAATAATGAAAAAACAAACTAAATACTACTACACACAAGAAGAAGGGTCCTCACAAACATAAAACTGAGCAAAGGTAGCCATACATAATAATGCAATACTGTATGTTCTATTTACAGAAAGTTCAAAATTAGGTAAATAAGCAGTTGTGATAGAAGTCAGGACAGTTACCAGGAAAGTGCTAATTTTGTGCTATTTCTTGATCCTAGGGGGTGGTTATAAGAGCATGTTTAAGTCTGTAAAATTTAATTCAACTGTTCTTTTATGATTTTTTCACTTTAAAAAGAAAACCATTTTTACATCTGTATTGGAGTATAATTGCTTTACAGTGTTCTATTAATTTCTGCTGTATAACAAAGTGAATCAGCTATATGTATACATATATCCCCATATCCCCTCCTTCTTGAACCTCACTCCCACCCTCCCTATCCCACCCCTGTAGGTCATCAAAAAGCATCTAGGTGATCTCCCTGCTCTAAGCAGGAGCTTCCCACTAGCCATCCATTTTACATTTGGTAGTGTATATATGTCAGTGCTACTCTCTCACTTCGTATCAGCTTCCCCTCCCTACCCTGTGTCTTCAAGTCTGTTCTCTACGTCTGTGTCTTTATTCCTGCTCTGCCACTAGGTTAATCAGTACTGTTTTTTTTAGATTCCATATACATGCATTAGCATATGGTATTTGTTTTTCTCTTTCTGACTCACTTCATTCTGTATGACAGACTCTAGGTCCATTCACCTCATTACAAATAACTCAATTTCATGCCTTTTTATGGTGAATATTCCATTGCATATATGTGCCACATCTTCTTTATCCATTCATATGTAAAAGGACATTTAGGTTGCTCCTTTCATGTCCTGGCAATTGTAAATAGTGCTGCAATGAATATTGTGGTACATGTACGTTTTTGAATTATGGCTTTCTCAGGATATATGCCCAGGAATAGGATTGCTTAGTCATATGGTAGTTCTACCTTTCGTTTTTTAAGGAAACTCCATACAGTTCTCCACAGTGGTTATATCAATTTACATTCCCACCAACAGGGCAGGAGGGTTCCCTTTTCTCCACACTCTCCAGTATTTATTATTTGTAGCTATTTTGATAATGGCCATTCTGACTGTTGTGAGGTGATACCTCACTGTGGTTTTGACTTGCATTTCTCTAATGATTAGTGATGTTGAGCATCTTTTCATGTGTTTGCTGGCAATCTGTATGTCTTCTTTGGAGAAATGTCTATTTAGGTCTTCTGTCCATTTTTGGATTGGGTAGTGTTTTTTTTTCATATTCAGCTTCATGAGCTGCTTGTATATTTTTGAGATTAATCCTTTGTCAGTTGATTCATTTGCAAATATTTTCTCCCATTCAGAGGGTTGTCTTTTTGTCTTGTTTGTGCTTTCTTTTGCTGAGTAAAAGATTTAAGTTTCAGGCTTCCCTGGTGGCGCAATGGTTGGGGGTCTGCTTGCCGATGCAGGGGATGTGGGTTCGTGCCCTGGTCCGGGAAGATCCCACATGCCATGGAGCGGCTGGACCTGTGAGCCATGGCCACTGAGCCTGCGCGACCGGAGCCTGTGCTCCGCAACAGGAGAGGCCACAGCAGTGAGAGGCCCACATACGGTCAAAAAAAAAGACTTAAGTTTCATTAGGTCTCATTTGTTTATTTTTTATTTTATTTCCATCACTCTAGGAGGTGGGTGAAAAAGGATCTTGCTGTCATTTATGTCATAGAGTGTTCTGCCTATGTTTTCCTCTAAGAGTTTTATAGTGTCTGGCCTTACCTTTAGGTCTTCAAACCATTTTGAGTTTATTTTTGTGTATGGTGTTAGGAAGTGTTCTAATTTCATTCTTTCACATGTAGCTGTCAGGTCTTCTCAGCTCTACTTATTGAAGAGGCTGTCTTTTCTCCATTGTATATTCTTGCCTCCTTTGTCAAAGATAAAGTGACCATATGTGTGTGGGTTTATCTCTGGGCTTTCTGTCCTTTTCCATTGATCTATATTTCTGTTTTTGTGCCAGAACCATAATGTCTTGATTACTGTAGCTTTGTAGTACAGTCTGAAGTCAGGGACCATGATCTTCCACCTCCGTTTTTCTTTCTCAAGATTGCTTTGGTTATTTGGGGTCATTTGTGTTTCCACACAAATTTTAAAATTTTTGTTCTAGTTCTGTGAAAAATGCCATTGGTAATTTGATAAGGATTGCACTGAGATTGCTTTGGGCAGTATAGGCATTTTCACAATGTTGATTCTTCCAATTCAAGATCATGATATATCTTTCTATCGGTTTGTATCATCTTTGATTTCTTTCATCAGTTTCTTACAGTTTTCTGCATACAGGTCTTTTGCCTCCTTAGGTAGGTTTATTCCTAGATATTTTATTCTTTTTATTGTGATGGTAAATGGGATTGTTTCCTAAATTTCTCTTTCTGATTTTTCGTTGTTAGTGCATAGGAATGCAAGAGATTTCTGTGCATTAATTTTGTATCCTGCAACTTTACTAAATTCATTGATTGGCTCTAATTTTCTCTGGCATCTTTAGGACTTTCTATGTATAGTCTCATGTCATCTGCAAACAGTGACAATTTTACTTCTTCTTTTCTGATTTGGATTCTTTTTGTTTCTTTTTCTTCTCTGATTGCTGTGGCTAAACCTTCCAAAACTATGTTGAATAATAACTGTAAGAGTGGGCAACCTTGTCTTGTTCCCCATCTTAGTGGAAATGGTTTCATGTTTTCACCATTGATAACAATGTTAGTTGTGGGTTTGTCATATATGGTGTTTATTATGTTGAAGTAAGTTCCCTCTATGACTACTTTCTAGAGGGTTTTTATCATACATATGAGTTGAATTTTGTGGAAAGCTTTTTCTGCATCTATTGAGATTATCATATGGTTTTTATCATTCAGTTTGTTAATATGGTGTATCACATTGATTTATTTGCCTATATTGAAGAATCTTTGCATTTCTGGGATAAACCTTACTTGATCATGGTGTATGATCCTTTTAACGTTCTGTTGGATTCTGTTTGCTAGTATTTTGTTGAGGATTTTTGCATCTATGTTCATCTGTGATATTGGCCTGTAATTTTCTTTTTTTTGGTGACATCTTTGGTTTTGGTATCAGGGCGATGGTCGCCTCATAGAATGAGTTTTGGAGTGTTCCTCCCTCTGCTACATTTTGGAAGAGTTTGAGAAGGATAGGTGTTAACTCTTCTCTAAATGTTTGATGGACTTCAGCTGTGAAGCCATCTGGTCCTGGGCTTTTATTTGTTATAAGATTTTTAATCACAGTTTCAGTTTCAGTGCTTCAGATTTGTCTGTTCATGTTTTCTGTTTCTTCCTGGTTCAGTCCTGGAAGGTTGTACTTTTCTAAGAATTTGTCCATTTCTTCCAGCTGTCCATTTTTTTGGCATAAAGTTACTTGTAATAGTCTCTTATGATCCTTTGTATTTCTGCATTGTCAGTTGTTACTTCTTTTTCCTTTCTAATTCTGTTGATTTGAATCTTCTCCCTTTTTTCTTAATGAATCTGGCTAATAGTTTATCAATTTTGCTTATCTTCTCAGAGAAACAGCATTTAGTTTTATTGATCTTTACTATTGTTTCCTTCATTTCTTTTTCATTTATTTCTGATATGATCTTTATGATTCCTTTTCTTGTACTTACTTTGGGTTTTTTTTGTTGTTGTTTTTCTTATCCCTCTGATTGCTTCAGGTGTAAGGTTAGGTTGTTTACTTGAGATTTTTCTTGTTTCTTGAGGTAGGACTGTATTGCTATAAACTTCCCTCTTAAAACTGCTGTTGCTGCTTCCCATAGGTTTTGAGTCATTATGTTTTCATTGTCATATTTTTCTAGGTATTTTTTTATTTCCTCTTCAATTTCTTCAGTGATCACTTGGTTGTTTAGTAGCATATTGTTTAGCCTCCATGTGTTCATATTTTTTATGGTTTTTTTTTCCTGTAATTGATACCTAGTCTCATAGTGTTGTGGTCGGTAAAATGCTTAATATGATTTCAATTTTCTTAAATTTACTGAGCCTTGATTTGTGACCCAGGATGTGAACTCTCCTAGAGAACGTTCCATGAGCACTTAAGAAGAAAGTGTATTCTGTTGTTTTTGGATGGAATGTCCTATAAATATTAATTAAGTCCATCTGATTTAATGCACCATTTAAAGTTGTGTTTCCTTATTTATTTTCTGTTTGGGTAATCTGTCCATTGGTGTAAGTGGGGTGTTAAAGTCTCCTACTATGATTATTGTGTTACTGTTGATTTCCCCTTTTATGGCTGCTAGCATTTGTCTTATATATTGAGGTGCTCCTATGCTGGGTGCATAGATATTAACAATTGTTATGTCTTCTTCTTGGATTGATCCCTTGATCATTATATAGCGTCCTTCCTTGTCTCTTATAATAGTCTTTATTTTAAAGTCTACTTTGTCTGATAAGAGTATTGCTACTCCCGCTTTCTTTTGATTTCCATTTGCATGGAATATCTTTTTCCATCCCCTTCTTTCAATGTATATGTCCCTAGGTCTGAAATGGGTCTCTTGTAGACAGAATATATACAGGTCTTATATTTGTAGCCATTTAGCCAGTTTGTGTCTTTTGGTTGGGGCATTTATTCCATTTACATTTAAGGTAATTATTTACATGTATGTTCCTATTAACATTTTCTTAATTATTTTGCATTTGTTTTTGTAAGTCTTTTCTTCCTCTTGTGTTTCCTGCTTTGAGAAGTTCCATTAGCATTTGTTGTAAAGCTGGCTTGGTGCTGCTGAATTCTCTTAACTTTTGCTTGTCTGTAAAGGTTTTATTTTCTCCTTTGAATCTGAATGAGCTCCTTGCTAGGTACAGTAATTTTGGTTGTAGTTTCTTCCCTTTCATCACTTTAAGTGTGTCCTGCCACTCCATTCTGGCTTGAAGAATTTCTGTTGAAAGATCTGCTGTTAACCTTATGTGGATTCCCTTGTATGTTATTTGTTGCTTTTCCCTTGTTGCTTTCAATATTTTCTTTGTTTTTATTTTATTTATTTAATTTTTTTAGTTTGATTAATATGTGTCTTGGTGTTTTTCTCCTTGGGTTTCTCCTGTATGGAACTCTCTGTGCTTCCTGGACTTGACTGACCATTTCCTTTCCCATGCTGGGGA
This sequence comes from Platanista minor, assembly GCA_004363435.1. NCBI lineage: Eukaryota > Metazoa > Chordata > Mammalia > Artiodactyla > Platanistidae > Platanista > Platanista minor. The sequence goes on from RJWK010042271.1 coordinate 17,481, forward strand.
AGTTTCAACTATTATTCTCTTCAAATATTTTCTCAGACCCTTTATTTTTTGCTTCTTCTTCTGGGATGCTTATAATTTGAATGTTGTGCATAATGTCCCAGAGGTCTCTAAGACTGTCCTCCATTCTTTTTTTCTTTATTCTGCTCCACGGGAGTTATTTCCACCATTCTATATTCCATCTCACTTATCTGTTCTTCTACCTCAGTTTTTCTGCTATTGATTCCTTCTAGAGTAGTTTTCATTTCAGTTATTTTGTTGTTCATTACTGTTTGTTTGCTCTATAGTTCTTCTAGTTCCTTGTTAAATGTTTCTTGTATTTTCTCCATTTTATTTCCACGATTTTTTATCATGTTTACTATCATTACTCTGAATTATTTTTCAGGTAGTTTGCCTATTTCCTCTTCATTTATTTGGTCTTGTGGGTTTTTATCTTTCTCCTTTGCCTGTAAGATTTTTCTGTGTCTTCTCATTTTGTCTAATTTACAGTATTTGAGGTCTTCCTTCCCTAGGCTTCAGAGTCGTAGTTCCTCTTGCTTCTGTTCTCTGACCCCAGTGGTGGGGTTTGTTCAGTGTCTCGTGTAGGCCTCCTGATGGGAGGGACTGGTGCCTGTGTTCTGGTGGGTGGAGCTTTGTCTTTTCCCTCTGACGAGCAGGGCCGTGTCAGGTGGTGTGTTTTGAGGTTTCCTTGAGCTTAGTATGACTTTAGGTAGTCTGTGTGCTGATGGGTGGGTTTGTATTACTGTGTTGTTTGTTGTTTCATGTGAGGTGTCCAGCGTGGGGAGCTTCTGGCAGTTTGGTGAAGCTGGGTCTTGGATTCATATAGAGGTCTCTGTGAGAGCTCTCGGCTATTAATCTTCCCTGGGGACAGGAATTATGTAGTGGTCTAGAATCTTGGACTCGGTACTCCTACCCCAGAGCCTCAGGCCTGACTTCTGGTGGAGGGACAAAGACCCCACAAGTCACTCATCTCAACAATAAAGGGGATTAAAAAATCAAAACAACAACAACAACAACAACAAAACCTTAGACAAATGGAAAAAGTAAAAACACAAACAGAAACAGAAACAAGGAAACAGGCACACAAAAAAAGAAACAAAAACAGAACCAAGTAAGTCAAGAAACAAGAGAACAACCAGACAAACAAAAGAACCCAAGAATGAAATCAAACAATTAAGAATAAAGCTGACAAAAACCAAAACCAAAAACCAAAACCAAAGCAGAGTGCCAAATGAAGAATGAAGCAAAGAAACAAAATAAACTGACAAAAATGATTTAAAAAAAGAAAAAAGAGAGGGGAAAGAAGACAGAACAGAAAAACAATGTAGAAACATAAATAGAAAAAAAAGAAATTATATTAAAGAAAAAGACAAACAAAACCACAGAGAAATGGTAAAAACAAAATCAAACAAAAACAGAAACAAGGAAACACACACACACGTAAAAGAAACAAAAACAGAGCCAAATAAAACAAAAAGCAAGAGAACAACCAAATAGAAGAAATGAAAAAAGAAATCAAACAATTAAGATTAAAACTAACAAAAACACATAACCTAAAAACAAAACCAAAGCAGTGTGCCAACTGAAGAATAAAGGAAGGAAACAGAACAAACCAATAAAAATGATTTTAAAATGATAATAATAAAATAAAATAAAAAGGGAAAAATCACAGAACAACAGAGAAGCAAAGTCGAAATGGAAATATAAAAATACATATTAAAGAAAAATAGAAGAAAATAAGGGAAAAGAACAGA
>RJWK010042272.1:0-19229 GCA_004363435.1 Platanista minor
TCCGGACGCGCAGGCTCAGCGGCCATGACCCACGGGCCCAGCCACTCCGCAGCACGTGGGATCTTCCTGGACTGGGGCACCAACCCATGTCCCCTATATCGGCAGGCAGACTCTCAACCACTGCGCCACCAGGGAAGCCCAATCATATGGTTTTTATTCCTTAATTTGTTAATGTGGTGTATCACATTGATTGATTTGTGTATATTGAAGAATCCTTGCATCCCTGGGATAAATCCCACTTGATCATGGTTTATGATCCTTTTAATGTGCTGTTGGATTCTGTTTGCTAGTATTTTGTCAAGGAGCAAGATAAAAACCTACAAGACCAAATAAATGAAGAGGAAATAGGCACTCTACCTGAAAAAGAATTCAGAATAATGATAGTAAAGATGATCCAGAATCTCAGAAATAGAATGAAGGCATGGATTGAGAAAATACAGGAAATGTTTAACAAAGATCTAGAAGAACTAAAGACCAAACAAACAGAGATGAACAACACAATAACTGAAATGAAAAATACACTAGAAGGAATCAATAACTGAATAACTGAGTCAGAAGAATGAATAAGTGAGCTGGAAGACAAAATGGTGGAAATAACTGCCAAGGAGCAGAATAAAGAAAAAAGAATGAAAAGAATTGAAAACAATCTCAGAGACCTCTGGGACAACACTAAATGCCCCAACATTCAAACTATAGGGGTCCCAGAAGAAGAAGAGAAAAAGAAAGGGTCTGAGAAAATATTTGAAGAGATTATAGTTGAAAACTTCCCTAACATGGGAAAGGAATAGTCACCCAAGTCCAGGAAGCACAGAGCCCCATATAGGATAAACCTCAGGAAAAACACACCAAGACACATATTAATTAAACTATCAACGGGTATTTTTTTTTTTCAGTCTCCTTCACAGGCTCAGATTCTGCTACGTAGTCTCAGAACTCTGGACACTTGACTTCTGCTTCTACCCATGTTGAATTAACTGGAGCTGGACTTGCCCTCCTGCCATAAACAAATAGAAAACTGGAAATGTTGCATTTAAAACTAATTTCAGATGTTTGAAAATAGGCAGCATAGGACTGAGATCCTTGGCAAACATTTTAAAGTGTATGAAAATTCAAAGGGCCTAAAGGTTATTCAAAGGAATAACCAAAACAATTTTTCGAAAAAGAATATATTTGGAAGATTTACACTACCTGAGTTTAAGACTCATTATAAAGCTACACTAATCTAAATAGTGTGATCTGTAATAATGATATACATATAGGTCAATGGTACAGGATAGAGAATATAGAAATAGACCTGCCCATATATAGTCCATTAGTTTTTCACACAGATAGAAATATAATTGAATGGAGAGAGGATAGTTTTTTCAACAGTAGTGCTGGAAAACTGAACATCCATATTTATTTTAATGAACCTCAACCCTTACCTCACACCATTCACTAACATCAACATGTGTCATAAACCTAAATGTGAAAGCTGAAACTACAAAACTTCTCAAAAAAAAAAATCTTAATCAATTAGGCTTCATAAAAATTACAACTTTCTGTTCTTAGGCTAACACTATTAAAAAATAAAAAAATGATGACTAGCCACAGATTGGTAGAAAACCTTAGATACACATGACATGCAGAATATATAGAAAAGTACTACAACACAATAATAAAGAAGACAAAAGCATCAATGAAATAATTGACTGAATGATTGAGCAGACACCACATAGAAGACTTAACATGATTAGTCTTCAGAGCAATACAAATTAAAACCACTAAAATATACCACCACACACGCCAAGTAGAAGGGCTAAAATTCAGAAGATTGACAATATGTAGTATTAGCAAGGATATGAAGCAGCTGGAAATCTCATAGATTGCTAGTGGGGTGGAAAATGATGCAGCCACTTTGGCACATTTTTGGCAGTTTCTTGTTGAGTTTACCTTTACTAAAATATCTAGAAAGTTCAGTCCTAGGTATTTATCCAAGATAAATAAAAACATATGTCCGCACAAAGACTTGTACATGAATAGCAAACGTTTGTCAACAGGTAAATAGTTTACTCAATCTGTGGCATATCCACACAATGAAATTCTAGCAATAAAAAGAATGAACTTCTGATACTTGCAAGAGTGTGGATGAAACTAAAAAACATGTGGTAAATGAAAAACGCCATTCACAAAAGAGTACCTGCTGCATGATTCCATTTGCATGAATTCTAGAATAAGCCAAACTCGTGTTTAGTAACAGATCAGTGGTTACCTGGGGCTAACATGGGGGAAGGACATTGGCTAACTCCAAATGGCAAGGGCAAAGATTCATCTATTTTTTTGCTTATAGTCTGTGTATTACACCTGATGCATAATAGGCCCTCCATAAATATTTTTAGATGAAAACGAGATGCCACATTTGCATGTACATAATCGGCCCTCAATAAATATTATTTATCTGAACGATGAAATGCTCCATTTCCTTGTGTGTTATCTCAGTGTTGCTCAAGGTGCAGTCCTGGTCATACCACTTGACACTTTCCTTCCCCCTCCACCCTTCTCTCACCCTGTTTCCTATAAGCAGACTTACAGGAAACTTTATTCACACGTCTTCTTTTTTTTTTTTTTTTTTTTTTTTGCGGTGCGCGGGCCTCTCACTGTTGTGGCCTCTCCCGTTGCGGAGCACAGGCTCCGGACGCGCAGCGTCAGCGGCCATGGCTCACGGGCCCAGCCGCTCCGCGGCATGTGGGATCTTCCCGGACCGGAGCACAAACCCGTGTCCCTCTGCATCGGCAGGCGGACTCTCAACCACTGCGCCACCAGGGAAGCCCCACACTTCTTCTTGCTTCCTTCTCTCTTCCCTGTTTCTTATAAGCAGTACCAGACCCAAGGAAGGAATTGAGTGAGCATCCACGTGCCTGTCTAAAGAACTTTCCATTCCATGGGAGGAAAAAGTAAGATGAAAAGGGACCAGATCTATGGATAGACCTAGAGATGATCATACTAAGTGAAGTAAGTCAGATAGAGAAAGAGAAATATCATAGGATATCACTTACATGTGGAATCTAAAAATAGGATACAAATGAATTTGTTTACTAAACAGAAACAGACTCAAAGACATAGAAAACAAGCTTATGAGTTCCAAAGGGGAAAGAGGGGGTAGGGATAAATTGGGAATTTGGGATTAAAAGACATAATACTATATATAAAATAGATAACCAACAAGGACTTACTGTATAGCACAGGGAACTATATTCGATATCTTGTAATAACCTATAACGGAAAAGAATCCAAAAAGGAATATATACACATATGTATGTATAACTGAATCACTTTGCTGTATCATTGTAATGATACAGCAAAGTGATTCATTGTAAATCAACTATACTTCAAAAAAAATAAATAAAAATTTTTTTAAAAAGAAAAGGGACCAGATCTGAAAGACAAAAAAATAACCCAGAGGGTTGGTAACAACAACCCTCCCACCCAGGCACCAAGTTATAGTGGAACCAGGAGTGCAGAGGTCATGCTCATTAATTCTGTATCTTATTAACTCATGCCAAGAAGACCATCACACAAAAGGCATTTGGTTTTATGCTCCAAATGCCTTTGGTTTTACGGAGCCAAAAACCATTTTGGAGAGTGATGGTGAATAAGGAAGGGGCTCCAGCAAGCGGGGGGTGGGGGGGGTGGGGCCGGGGGGAGGCAGAAGCCCTGCACCTGTTGCACAACTTCATGAGGGAGCATTGCTCCTTTCCAGCACTGCGCTTGAAAAGCTCAGATCGTTCACCCAACGCTGATGAAGAAGCCATGCCTTCCAGTCCCTCACCCACCGTAGGCCTGCTCCGTGAGGTCCTCCAACCAGGCCTGTTAGGGACCCCGTAGGGCCATCTCCTGACATCCATCCCTCCTTTGTATAAACACAGACGCTTCCAAGCTGGACCCCCCACAGACAGCAGTGCTCAAGTTCTTTTCCATTTCCATCAAGAAAGAAGAAAAAACTGGCACATAAGTTATCCTTGAATTCGTTTTCCTCCAGGCACCCCTCTGGAGAGGACAAGGACTGGCCCCGGGAATTGTGGCCCGGCCAGCAGAGGTTCACTCTCTTGCCACAGAGGGAGAGCCTGAGTCTCAGTGCTGCGGTGCTGTTTCCCTTTCCTTGGGTTGGTAAACATTTTGGCCATTTTGAAATATTATTTCCCCCCTTTAGGACAATGTACTTGGGTTTGGGTTCTTTCGCTTTGTTTATCCCATAATCGTTACAGCAAGAGGGATGCACCTGTTCTACAGGCCCATTAGACTGAGAATGGTTTCTCTCCTGAGCAGAGTATGGAGGAAAGTGGCCTTGGCACTGAGATCACACTGCAGCCACAGAGCTAGTGGCAATCGAGAAGACCAAGACGTAGCCTTGAGCCACGACACGAGGCAGCTTGGGGCAAAGAGAGGGAGGCGGGCAGTGCCTGCAACAAGCTGGGGCTTAGAGAGAGCAGGAACATGCCCAGGGTCACACTGCCAGTTGGTCATGACACTGGAAGTAGTCACAGAAAGCTGGTCTTTCTGGCTCCAAGCCCACACTCTCCCTCACCTTGTTCTATCTTGGAGCCGCTGAAGACAGAGAGAGGTAGGGAGAGAGCAGGAAGCCTGACAGCAATGTCAGAGGTCTATGCTCCCCACAAGCTAAGATCTGTCTTTGTATCTTTTTTAAAAATCTTTTAATTTTTATTTTATATTGGAGTATAGTTGATTGACTATGTTTGTGTTAGTTTCAGGTGTAGAGCAAAGTGATTCAGTTATACATGAACATGTATCTATTCTCTTTCAAATTCTTTTTCCGTTTGGGTTGTTACAGAGTGTTGAGCAGAGTTTCCTGGGCTACACAGCAGGTCCTTGTTGGTTATCCTTTTTAAATATAGCAGTGTGTACCCGTCAGTCCCAGACTCCCAATCTATCCCTCCCACCCCACTCTCCCCCTCTGGTAACCATAAGCCATAAGTTCGTTCTCTAAGGCTGTGAGTCTATTTCTGTCTTTGTATCTCCTCTCCACACAAAAGAGGCCCGCAGAGGGCTGCTAATGGATCACGTAGGGAGGGATCAGAAATATCAGAGGGCTTCCCTGGTGGCGCAGTGGTTGGGAGTCCACCTGCCGATGCAGGGGACGCGGGTTCGTGCCCCGGTCCAGGAACATCCCACTTGCTGCGGAGCGGCTGGGCCCGTGAGCAGTGGCCGCTGAGCCTGTGCATCCGGAGCCTGTGCTCCTCAGCGGGAGAGGCCACAACAGTGAGAGGCCCGCGTACCGCAAAAGAAAAAAAAAAAAATCAGAAATTCAGGAGAATGATGGGGAAGGGGATCATGGCAAGTTGCTCTAATTCATACTTAAGTAAAAGAAATAAATGGGAATTCCTCCTCCCACGTACTCCCTTGCTCTAACGCCTCCTCCCCATCTTCCCTCATTCTGTCAACCCCAAGGGTATCTGATTCTGGGGTGAAAAAGCATGGGGTCCAGGGCCCTCACTCATATCTCCTGCATCCAAGACACCCCATGTTGGGAAGAGGAGGGAAGGGGCTGCTTGATGAGCTTGCACAGCCTTTTTTTTTTTTTTGCGGTATGCGGGCCTCTCACTGTTGTGGCCTCTCCCGTTGCGGAGCACAGGCTCCGGACACGCAGGCTCAGCGGCCATGGCTCACGGGCCCAGCCGCTCCGCGGCACGTGGGATCTTCCCGGACCGGGGCACGAACCCGCGTCCCCTGCCTCGGCAGGCGGATTCCCAACCACTGGGCCACCAGGGAAGCCCCTTGAACAGTCTTTTGTTTGGAGTGTCAGAGCCACAGCCGACACAGAAGATGCTCCGGGGCCCCAGTGGCTTCCTTTGTCATCTTCGGCCTCTGGTGCAGGTGCGCGCATTTTAGCCGGAGGAGCCCAGGTATGGAAATCGCTCTCCCCGTGCCCATATATTATCTGTATTTTTTAACACGTCGTTTTCTAAGCAGTTAATACATTTGCAGAGACAGTGATCTTTCATACTGAGATTACGATGATTAGTGTTCTCTGTCTAAATTCCAGCATAAATTTCAGAGCCAGCGAGGCATTGGCTTGTGGCAGGAGTGGCATTCTGAGATGTGGCCGGCTATCTGTACAAACCTCAGGCCTGCAGCCATTTGTCCTGTTTAGGGGAAGGCTTTGAAATTCTTCCTGGTGCCTCACCTTCTTTATTTCTTTCAAATTGCTCCTCTAGCAGGTCACCTTTGTAGCTGGGTGCAGGCCTTGAGTTATGTTTGCTGGGCCGGACCCAAGCAAAGTGTTTAAGCAGTTCAACTTCCAGAAGTCCTGGTTCTGCTGAAATTGGAGTAGGGCTGGGGTCAAGTCACTTAAGCCTCCAGGCTTTGGTTTCCTCAACAGTAAATTGGAAATTGTCACACCAACTCCACAGAGATAATAGGAGGATTAGATAAAAGAGATAAATGGGAATTCCTCCTCCCATGGTACTCAGAAACCATAGGCAAAACCCACACAATTATTCCCAATCTAGTCCCCAAACTACATGCACCCCTGGGCCTATACTGTGACCACACCCTGTTGACCCATCCCTTTGGTCACCCTCAGTTCTTTTAATGGTGGCTCTGAAATTCTCCAAGGTGTCTCTAATAAGAATATTAAGAATATTAAATCATCTTGCTGTGTATATTACTTTGCTTAAGCTGCCATAACAAAGTACCACCGTCTGGGTGGCTTAAACAACAGTTCTGGAGGCTTAAACAACAGTCCAAGATCAAGATGTCCTCAGGCTGTCGCTCCCCTGGGCTTTTAAATGGCCTGTGTCTTCACAGGGTCTTCCCTCTGTGTGTGTCTGTGCCCTAATCTCTTTCTTATAAGGACACCACTCACATTGGATCAGGGTCCAACCTAACAACCTCGTTCTAACTTAATTTCCTCTTGAAAGAGAGTCCGTCTCCAAATACAGTCACATTCTGAGACACTGGGGGTTAGGATTCAACATAAAAATTTGAGAGGGATACAGTTCAGCCCATGACATCATGTCATTAAAAGCACAAATGCGTTGGGCTTCCCTGGTGGCTCAGTGGTTGAGAGTCCGCCCACCGATGCAGGGGACACGGGTTCGTGCCCCGGTCCGGGAAGATCCCACAGGCCACAGAGCGGCTGGGCCCGTGAGCCATGGCCGCTGAGCCTGCGCGTCCGGAGCCTGTGCTCCGCAACGGGAGAGGCCACAGCAGTGAGAGGCCCGCGTACCGCAAAAAAAAAGCACAAATGCACGACGTGTAGCTTGAAGGTTGTCTCAAAGTCAGACCAGGAGTGATGGGGGTCCCCATCTCTGAAATAACACCCTCCTTCTGTCTCGTAATACCGCTTTACTTTCAGATCCCTGTCTCCTTCATCACACGCCATCCCTCAGTTGACAAATGGAAAAATCAAGCGGGGGGGGAGAAGGTCAGAGGCACTGACTCGAGGTCACACAGGTGGCAGCGAATGGCAGAATTAGGTCTGGAACTCCTGCTCTTCTCGGTGGGTGCCTCCGGACCGTCACCCTAGGAAGGCTTTTACCAACTCAAGGAGCACATGCCAGAGAAGGCAGATTTGTAAGTGCCTTCGGGACAAGCCTGCTGCCCGTGACATGTGGCTCACCTGCCCCCTTGCCGTCTCCCTCTGCCTGCCCACCACGTCTAGCACAGCACCGGGCACAGTGGGACAGTGAAGGCTGACCACCTGCCCACCTGTGGAGGACAACTGTCCTAACCCAGGGAGGCTGCCCTGATGCTAGGCCCAAACCCACCATTTCCCTGCATCTTGGTGGTGAGGGTTTTGATTTTCTCGTTTTGTTTTGTTTTAATAGAAGGCCCTTTGTACCCAGCCATTGCGGGGGTGCAACGGGCCAGTAAGTACGAGAGAACCGTGTGAGGCCTCAAGCAAACACAGGAGGGGGTACCTCGGCTGGTGACATCACAGGCGTCCGAGGCCAGGCCGTGAACATTCACAGCCAGCAGTGGCCCTCACAGATGAGGCGCTGAAGTACTTCCAGCTACCCTACCATCATGCCTGGAAATGACCCTGGATTCAGGCCGCCCGATCCCAGGGACTCCAGCCAGCTTTTCTTCCTATCCGAATACGTATACGTATCTATAACTCCAGAGAGATAGTATTTGTTCTTTTCCACAAATCCCCGAATTCCCAAAGCTTTTTAATTCTCCAGAGTGAGTGAATGCTCTGGGGAAGACAAGTACCTCTATTTAATGGACTTCCTACAGGGCAAGTGGGAAGCAGCAGTATGAAAGAGAGCCAGACTGAAGAGCTGTCCTGCCACTGGCCGGCTTTGCACTGCCCAAGCCTCCTCATGTCCCCCGTCAGCTTCCTCAGAGAGCCTGAGAAGCCCCCGGTATGATTTTGAAAAGCATGGGCTTTGGTCCAAATCACTTACTAGGTGTGTGACTTTGACCCCATAGCTTAGCTTCTCTAAGTGGATCTCCCCACTGGTTAAAAAGAAAAAGAGATTAAAAAAAAAAAAGGAAAAGAGAGAGCTAAAAATGTCCACCTGTCAGGGTGCCGTGACAGGAAATGAGGTAGCAGTTGTGACAGCACCTGGGGCATCACCTGGGAATCGGTTAGCCCTCTTGCCTCCTTGGCCGAGGGAGGGAGGGTGGGTTGATCACGACTAGCAGCCAATCTATGGAATTTGTGTCCTCTGGGTCACCACAACCACTCCCGTCCGGCTCGCTCTCCATATGGCAAAGCCCCAGTCTCCCCATTTCTTCCCCTTCCTCCCTCTTCTGGGGCTGGCGGAGTGTCCAAAGCCGACTGCTCCAAGCTCTGCAACCACCGGGCAGCCAGAGATCCTGGGAAGCAAAGAAGCCGGCTGTGGAGCCATGGCCAGGAGGGTTGCAGCCTCACCACGGTTGGTTCTGGCAGGATCCCCTCCGTGCTGCGTGGATGCCCCGCCCTCCCCGGCCCTCACGCGGTGGAAGCAGGCCCAGGCTCTCTGAAAGCGATTTTGTCTTCTGAACGCTCTCTCGGGGCACATCAGCAAGGCTGGGCGAGAGCCGTGGCCAGGGGAGGAGACTGGAGAGGGAGCAGAGAAGGTCACTTGCATGGAGAAGGGTTAGGACTTAGGTGGCCCTCCCCTATTTCACTATACGCACATATATAGACAATTTCACTCTACGTACCCCGATACAGTGGGCTCGGTTCCAGACACCCCGCCCCACCCCCCGGCAATAAAGCTAATATCGCAGTAAACCGAGTCACAGCCATTTTTTGGTTTTCCAGTGCATACAGAAGTTATGTTTACACTCTATTGTAGTCTATTAAGTGTGCCATAGGATTATGTCTAAGAAAACAATGTACAGACCTTAATTTAAAACTATTTTATTGCTAAAAATTGCTACCCATCCTCCGAGCCTTTTTTTGTTTGTTTTTTGTTTTAACATCTTTATTGGAGTATAATTGCCCCACAATGGTGTTAGTTTCTGCTTTACAACAAAGTGAATCAACCACACACATACATACGTTCCCATATCTCCTCCCTCCTGCATCTCCCCCCTTCCCACCCTCCCCATCCCACCCATCCAGGTGATCACAAAGCACCTCCCTGTGCTACGCGGCTGCTTCCCACTAGCTATCTATTTTACGTGTGGTAGTGTACATATGTCCATGCCACTCTCTCACTTTATCACAGCTTACCCTTCCCCCTCCCCATATCCTCAAGTCCATTCTCTAGTAGGTCTGTGGCAACATCAAAGATCACTGATCACAGATCCTCATGACAAATATGATAATAATAAAAAATTTTGAGATATTGCAAAAATTACCAAAATGTGACACAGAGACACAAAGTGAGCCAATGCCAATGGAAAAATGGTGCCAATAGACTTGCTCGACACAGGGTTGCCACAAACCTGCAATTTGTAAAAACTGCAGTATCTGCAAAGCACAATAAAAAGAGGTCTGCCTCTTATTCACAGTACCTCTATTGACACCCCCAAAGCCGCTGAATAGTCATTCATCGTGATTCCTCAGTAGACTACAGGTACCTTGAGGGCAGACACTGTCTAAATTCTTGAGGTTTGACACTCACAGAGAAATTGCTCCATAACTGTTTGCTAATTTATTTAGAGATGTGATGTCCCACCCGGAGCTCTAACCCCTGAGTTCGCCCAGGCCTCCTGATTCAAGTCAGCCTTGAGGCCCTGAAGTCACATGCTTGAGGGCCCCTGATTTCATTTATTTATGGTGTCACGGTCAAGTGCTTGGTCTCAAGCCCATTGCTAGGAGGAGGGGACTCGGGCACTGTCCAGACTACTTGTTGTACTGAAGGGAAACATTTAAAGAGCCACTCCCTTAATTTTTCGGTGGTTTTGGTTTGGATCATTCAAACTGTAGCAAGCAAGCCCCGAAGGTAACACGTGGAAGCTTGTCAGTGGGAAGAAGCGGGGTCAGAGAACTTCAGGTGCGGGAGGGACTTTAAAATCCGTGTAAGGATTTTCCACGTCCTTACCACCGCCATCTTCTGGTCATGAGAAGAGAAAGAGCACAGGCATCTGCTCTCTACCAGCTTCTCCACATCAGCACTAAATCCCATAATGTTTCGAAGCAGAGACTGGTCATTGGCACACCCTTCATGGGGGTGAGTCGCCTACGACTCGGCCAGGGGAAGGACAGAAAAGTCACTTCTTATTTACTGTCCCAAGCACACCTATGGCAGCGGGAGAGGACCCACTATTTCCCAAACCACCTTTGTTCAGGTAAAACTCCAAATAGGGCCCCGGATGGGAAGGGTTGCAGGTAACATCACAGAGAGGAAAAAAAAAAAAAAAAAAAAAAAAAAAAAAAAAAAAAAAAAAAAAAAAAAAAAAAAAAAAATATATATATATATATATATATATATATTGCTTTAAAACAGCACAGAATGAAACAACGCCCCACCCACATACTCCTTCCCCTCCTCTCTCACCCCCATCACACCCTTCCAAAGAGATGCTCTGATCAGGATCTGCTCCAAGAACGGGAGGGGAAGTGGAGAAACGAGAAGGGAACACTCAGTAAACAGTATTATTAACCCATAGGCGGGTGATAAATCAGGGCAGGAAGGTGACCTCAGCAGGCTGGAGTAATCCTGCATGTCAGGATGAATTTATGAGGCCAATTTTATTGGCCTGCATGACCCAGGCTCCTTGGAGATGTCGCAGCAACAAATCCAGTCCACTTCCTTTATGAGCTGCGTACAGTGTCGGTCATGGGGCCCAGCCAGAGCACCCCGACCATCAACCCCCGCCAAGGGGGCGCCGAGGAGCGTGGCCCTCAGAGGGGGAATGTTCCTAATCCATCCTGTCACTCCCTGCGAGCCAGCCAGACCTGCCCTAGGCGCAGTCACCTTCAGACCAGGTTCTCATTCTGTCTCTGCCCTGAGGGCCAGGACGGCTGGCAGCAAGGCCCTTGCCCTGTTTTCTCATTGCAGAAGGAGAAGTTTGGACTGCCAGTGTTTCTGGCACAAGGCACTGGCGGGAGGACAAATCCTGCTCTCTGCAGCCTTACATCTCTGGCCCCAACTCCCATATGCCAGTGGTTCCCTCGCCCAGCCATTAGATCAACGGAAAATGCCCCTACACATTTCCGAATGTTCTCTCTTTGACAATTAACCTGCACATGATAGCTTAGCTCCCAGCATGGGCACAGACATCCCAAGATGCGTCTGTGAAGGGGCCATTTCTCCTTCCACCTCCCCATCCTGGGAGCAGAAAAGCTGATACTCCTACAAGTGGCAGCCTGAGGGGCCTCGGGGCCAACCAGGAGGCATCCTGGTGAGAGCAGGCAGCAGGAGGCAGGAAGGTCCTTTGTGCAGAGGGTCTGGTGTGTACCTGGCCTTCACCTGCTCTCTGTCGGCTCCCAGAGCTGGGCGGAAGGCGTTTAAGTCTATTTGACTGTCCCTGTCATCGTCAGGTTTACGGATGGTTAATTTATTCTTTATAGCCCAGTCATTGATGGCTGTTAAATCACAAATGAGAGCCAATAAAGGGTGAATTGCAGCTGAAATTACACTGTTTATATGACAGCAGAGTGCCGGCTAAAAGATTCATATGCTGCTGATGAAGTATGTTATAAATTTTAATTACCATAGTTTGTACAAATGACATGTTTGAAATGCTATTGAGTAATGTGACCCTGATAATGAAACTATAAAATAAATCATTAACTTTCTGAATGAGCTTTTTTATTTCGGTGCTGCACAGAGTAAACTTTTCCGTTTATTCCAGGTCAGTCTTTTTTATGCCTTCCACCCTCTGCCGCTGGCCTCACCAGCTCCTCTCTACAAAGGCTGGGGACAAAGGAGCAACAGGAGGCTGGGGACCCTGGAGAAGGCCTGGAGGGGCAGCCTGGCAAAACGGACCCCACCAGATGTGGCCCAGGGGCTGAAGAGGGGCAGTCAGCCCAGGGTAGCGGTTCTAGAAGTGCACCTTGAATAAATCCTATAAAGTTTCCCACCTGGGAAGAAAAGAGACTTTTTGAACCTGCAGACCCTCTAGAGACCCCCACCCACTGGCAGCTGGGTGCCGAGGCTGAATCACCAAGCAGAGCATCCGCTGTAAGGCCCAGGCGGATGAGGAGACTCCGGGTGGAGACCGAGCTGCACCGTGGGTGGGAGAATGGTGAGAAAACTGGGCCAGTTGTCCTGGCCCACAGCCCAACTCAGAGTCCAGAAGAGAAAAAGGCAAGCAGATATTTGGTGGGTCTTCCTGTTGTTAAATCATCCCCATTTCGATGTCCTGATCTATCTCTTGTGTTTATGAATTATCCGTGTTCAACATCCCCAAGGCACCAGTCACTGTGGGTAAACACATCTTACAGAAAAGAACATGAAGTCCCAGGCAAAACCTAGAAGAGGGAGCTCCACCAAAGGTCATTTAGGGCAACCTCCCGCCCCAGGAGTCACTGTCCAGCAGACGCGGCCCTCTTAGCTCTGCAGGACAGGAAACACCTCGGTAAACTGGGCAAAACCTTGGCTTCATAGGATGTTAGCACATCAAGTGACACTAGCCACCCTTTAGTCCTAAAATTCTCGAGGTGGGTAGAGAGGGAGGGAGGTGGGGAGAGAAAGTCCTGGGAAGAGGTTTCACTCTCAGCCGTGTATAAATTCCAGAAGAAAAATATAAAGATTGAAAAGGCCTGCAGGTGTTTCTCTACACTCTTCCAGGGCATCTCCCGCCCAGCCCTCCCACTTTGCACAGGAGGAAGTAAGAGTGCCAGTGGGGCAGTGGCAGAACTGGGGTTACAACCCAGAGGACCAAGGATGAGAGGAGAATGGGGCTTTTTCATTCAGTGTGGCCTGATTACCCCAAGGCTGGCTTTGGAGGGGCAGCATCACTTCACTGATGGTCTAAATGCAGCCAGCATCTTCCCTCTTCCTCTCCTGGAGAAAGGTCACTAACACGCTCCTGCTTCCTCTGTAGACAGGCCACCTGGCAGGGAGGCAGTGCTGGCGTGAAGGATTGCCCTCCCTCCCCTCCATCCCTGTAATAAGTCTGCTCTCTGGAGTGTGCCAGAAGAAAAGACGGTCAAACTCAAAAGGGCGCACTATGGGGGCAGCCTCTTGAATGTTCCTCCCTGGGTCTGCAGAGAAGACCCAGGCATGACAATGCAGCTTATTAAGAGATGCTGCCGGGCTTCCCTGATGGCGCAGTGGTTGAGAGTCTGCCTGCCGATGCGGGGGACACGTGTTCGTGCCCCGGTCCGGGAAGATCCCACATGCCGCGGAGCGGCTGGGCCCGTGAGCCACGGCCGCTGAGCCTGCGCGTCCGGAGCCTGTGCTCCGCAGCGGGAGAGGCCACAACGGTGAGAGGCCCGCGTACCGCAAAAAAAAAAAAAGATGCTGCCATTGAAAGGCCTTCCAGTGAAAGCCTCGTCTCAACCACCCAGTGGCCAGTGATGGAAGAGAAGGGGCGTGGATTGTACATCTACAGATGAGTAAACGGAAACAAACCGGGGAAGGGATTTGTCTCAGGTCACAGAGCATGTGAGTAGCTGGAGCAAAAAGAAAACCCCAGTACATTTCTGAGACAATCTGGGAAATTTGAAATCTGACTGCATAGTTGATGATATTAAGGAAATATTGTTCATTTTCAAGGTCCAGCCGCAGTATTGTGATTATTGTTGTAAAAAATCCTTAACTTTTAGATATTTATGCCCAAGTGAAAACCGTTGAAGTGCTATGATATCTGTGGTTTACTCCAAAATACTCCAGAGTGAGAAGGGGTGAGAGGCTGGTTGGATGAAACAAGATAGACCATGTGTTTGTTGATAACGGCTCAAGCTGGCGATGGTTACATGGGGGTTCATTAAACTCTCCTTCAATACATGCCTTCAATTTTCTATAATAAATTTTTAAATACCCAAATACCCTTGCTCCCAAAGTCTACTGCAGGTCCATTTTCCCATGCATTCTAAGCAACGTCAGGCTGGATAAAATAATCAGACCTCCTGTCTCCCGGGGCATGCTTCCAGCGATGTGGGAGGGGATGAACTTTTCCCTTCCTTTTGTTGGAAGAGATACCAGTGATGAGGAGGCTGGCATCAGGGTGTGCCCAGCCCACGTCATTGGAGAGAGAAGTTCCTGGTCTGGAAGCTCCCAGCACAGTTCCCTGGCACATACGCAGCCAGAAGCAGAAGCCTTGGCTAACTCATCTGTAAAACCAAGATGGCAGCCCCAACCAGCCTACCTCAAAGGATGTGAGGATTGAATTAAATAATGAAGGGGGACTTCTAGAGAGAAGGTAGCGTGTAAGAAGGAGGAACACAGACTCTGACTCTCTCTGTTGAAATCCCAGCTCCACCTGGGGTTAGCCCTGCACTCAGACAAGTTTCTCAATCTCTTCAGCCTCAGAGCCCTTGAAAATAGAAGCAGGGTTGTTGTAAGGATTCAGTGAGTTCATAAATGCAAACAACTAAGGACAGTACCAAGGATTACATACGTTATTATTCTTATTACTCTATAATGGTAAACTAATATAGATGCCAATATTATGAAAAGAACCACAGAGTGTTATACCAGAGAGGGACTTGGGATATGATTGATTCCAAGCTCCATCTTTCAGAGGCTCATGAAAGTGATGTGATTTTCATCTGGAGGCACATCACAAGTTAGCAGACTCCATGCCCCTGAGTAGGTGGTCATTTCTCCTTCCTAATCACCACCCACCCACGAGGAGACCCATCTTGAATCTATCCTCATCCTAAGTCTCATGCCCGGGCACATCCAAGCATTCCCACACCCAGCGCCTCACTGTGTCTGTAATGGGGGAGGACCACAGGGGCTGGAAGAGAATCCCTTTCTTCTTGCTCCACACCTGGTCCCCAGAGAACAGACCAGGGCAGTCAAGAGCCCCCAAGGTGTCCTGTGCCATCCCTGGTATGACCCTGAAGAGTGAGCGGCGCTGAGAAGGCCTCCCCTCTGACTCACCAGCCACCACAGAAACATTTTCAAGGTGAGGGCGCAAGCCGCCCTACTCACCATTAAGAGAAGGGACCACATGATTGCTATAGTTATAAACTATTGATTCAGGTTTATAATAGCAATAATCCCCACGAAATTCATTGTTACTGCATTTAATGACCAGTTTATTAGGGCGTTAACCAGCCTTGGCAATGGGCTGAGTCGTTTAATGAGGGTAACGACCAATTTCTCAAGGATTATTGCTTAAATAACAATTCTTTGCAAGATGTATGCACCACTACAAGCGTGGATCTCAGAAATAAGTGATAATCATTTCCTCAGAGTTGCACCACCGGTGCCATAGCTAACAAGCACCAAACACTGAGCTTCTTGTGGTCATGGTCAGAGCCAAAAAAAGAATGCAAAAGTTGGAAAAGAGCCCACAGATGGCACTGCACCCTTCTGTGGGGAAGCCAGAATCAGAGCTGCCAAAACAAAAGGACCATTGGAAATTGGTATCTGGCTCTTAGACTACTTTTTCTTCTTCACTTGGCTTCTTTTCCAGAATCTTCTACCTGCCCAAATTCCCCACCTACCCCCTTAACAGGTGGGGAAATCAGGATCAGCCAAGGCACTGAGGAAAGGGCTGCAGAATGAGAAACTATGACCAACCCAGGCATTATAAAGCTTTAACACCCTCTGAAGGAAATAGTTGTACACACTTCACCACCCAGGTCCTAGAAGATCTGGTAGGATAGGGTTGCAAGCACTGAATGGTACCTAACAGTTTGCACAGTGCTGAAGTGCTGGTCTTCTGTGGCCACTGGGCCACGTGGGGCTTTACTCCAGCCAAAAAAAAAATAGCATCAGCTTAATGTGCCTCATAGCTCAGCTTAGGCTCAGAGAAGTGATAGTATCATTAAATATAATAACAGAGTCTGACCTTATTATTATCTAGGACACCCTCCTTGTCTTACAGGTGAGGACTAAGGGCCCAGAGAAGGTAGAAGGCTTGCCTAAGTCACACAGCCACTTAGAGAAAAGTTGGAATTCGATCTCCATCTCTGTCTTCCCATGATCCACCTCAAGACCACCTTCTTGGATACACCCAAAGAGAACTTTGTCTGAATAAAGAGTAAAAGGATCACATCCCCAACCGGGAAAGAACGCAGAGGCAAGAGGCATCCCTGAGCCCTGAGCATGTCAACAGGGATCTCAGAAGCCAAAGATCTGATTCCCCCACTCCTCCCACTCCCCAGCTTTCTCCTCATGCCTAATTCAATCCAAACATTTCCACACATTAGCTATTTTCCATCACTTTACATTAGCACTGGTATTTCAATAACTTTTATTTTTTTGACATGATCTGAAAGCTGCTGATATGATTACACTCTAATTGCATTATATTAACTAAAATAAATACTAATAGGGTGTGAACCTAACATAATAAGATCACAAACTGCTATCATGGTGCCTGTGTAGGCTGGAGAGAAATCTGCTGATTCACTCAACAAAGGCGAATTAAGGTCCCGTTGTGTGTCACATTGTAAGAAGAGAGAGTGAGGCATCATAGCCTTCTTGAGTCTATAAATCCTTCAACCTCCATGTTTTGACTTAATAGCAAGAATTATCACCAATAAGTAACAGGCAAGGGGCAAAGTAAGCATCTCTCCAGGAGTGCAGTGAAGGGAATCCCAGCAAGTCACAGCTCCTCTCATGCTTTAGACTCAGAGACCCACGATCATCATCGCAGCCTGATGAACCAATGGGGTCCTTAAAGCTCCCTCCTATCAGACGTGTAGAACATGCCGACAACAAAGCGTGGGACTTTATTCCCTTTCCTGCTCTCTTCCCGAGACCGACACCACAGCAATGACCTTGGACCCCTCTTCTCCCAAATTATAATGTTTATGAATCCAAATGTCAACACTTTTTTCTTAAGCCATCAAACTGAATTTGTGCTGGTGTGAATTAGATAAATACTCTCACTTAATCACAATAGTTCAGTCTCTCTACCCATATTCCCAGCTGTATTGCTAACCATATGCTTATAGGATATTATGAAAATTGTATTTGCAGCCAAGCAAGATAATAGCATCAATTACGGATCATGTTTGAGCTGCATATAGGTTTGCTGTATCAAGTAAATAAGTTAATATATGTAAAGTGCTTAAAAGAATGCCTGGCACATAGTGAGGGCTCAATAAATGTTAGCAGTTATTTCTGTCAGCTGTAATGCAATGCCTGATACTAAATGTGATAAAAATCATTCAACAATTTTCAGTACATAACCGTAAGAGAAGCAGTAAGTCTAACAAAGGAAATGAAACTGGTATAATTTAACTTGTTCAGTAACTTTCTGCATGGTGAACAATGTAGTATCTATGTGTATGTATCAATGATATGATATAATAAATAATTTATATGAGGGGGTGTAGCTGATCAATCACACCGTCCTTGCCTTCAACTGTGGCAGAATATCAAGAATAGGTCTCCAGTGTGGTATATATATATATATATATATATATATATATATATATACACAATGAAATACTACTCAGCCATAAAAGAGAATGAAATTTGCAGCAACGCGGATGGACCTGGAGATTACCATACTAAGTGAAGTTAGCCAGACAGAGAAAGACAAACATTATATGACATCACTTATATGTGAAATCTAAAAAAAAATACATATGAAATTATTTATAAAACAAAACACACTCATAGACATAGAAAACAAACTTGTGGTTACCAAAGGGGAAGGAGGAGAGGGAGTTTTGGATTAGCAGATACAAACTACTATATATAAAATACATAGATGACAAGGATTTACTGTATAGCATAGGAAACTATGTATAATATCCCGTAATAACCTATAATGGAAAATAATCTGGAAAAAAACATTTTGTATAACTGAATCACTGTATAACTGAATCACTGTGCTATATACCTGAAACTAACACAATATTGTAAATCAACCGTACTTCAATTTGATTAATTAATTATTGTTGTAAAAAAGAGAATAGATCTTTAGTTCACAAGCAAACATCACTTTTCTCCACCAAGACTCCAAAAACCTACCATGCTTTGCCTCTGATGCTTTTCATTCCTCTGTTCTGCATTCAGTTCCTTTCAACATTTATTGAGCATTTTCCAGGGGCAGGAACTGTGCTAACAGTAGAGGTGCAAAGAAAGAAGGGCAGCATTTGTGCGCTGAAGCAGCTGGCAGGTCAGAGCAGACACATAGAGAGCTAAATGTGATACCAAGTGATGAGTGCCACACCCTCCAGATTGTGAATGAAGGATGGAAGGGAGGAGGATGGAGGAGGGAGGGCTGGACCGCCCAAGCACAGCAGAGGAGCGATTATTTCTGCCCAGCAAGAGCATAACCCTTACTGAGGAGGTAACATTTGAACTGAACCTACAACTAGTACCGATATGTGGGCTAAACGTTTGTGTAAGGAACCAGCAAAGCAGAAACACAGGAGAGAGGGAGGGAGCACGCAAGGAGAAGGCAGGGAAAGGAATAGTTCGGCTTTGGTGAACTTATTCAAAAATTTAATTAGAAATCAGGAGGGAGGTAATTTCAGCATGCATGTATTTGATATCATATCAAAATTTTCTTCAACTTTTATTAACCTATAAGGGCAGGGGGTGTAGTTACTACTTAGGGCCTAGAAAGGAATTAACACGACCCTCGTTGGATCTTCAAGGATGGAAACAGGATTTTCCAATTCTGCACAAAGGAAGATGAGTCAACCAAAGAGATTCCACAGAAATGTGTGGGATATTAGGGCCTGAAAAGGCATAGAGATGGCG
>RJWK010042273.1:0-19231 GCA_004363435.1 Platanista minor
CGCGGGGAGGGCGCGCGGGGAGGAGGAGCCGGGGGCGGGGGGGAGGCTGCCCGGGCCGCGGCCGCCGGGCGCGCAGGCGGAGGGGGCAGGTGTGCGCGGGTGCGGGGCGGGAAGAGGGACAGGGCTGGCGGGAGGTGTCGGGGGAGGAAAGTGATGGGGAGGAGAGCGCGAGGGCCGGGGGAAACTAACCACCCCACCCGCGCGCCACAAAAGCCACCGAAAGGAATACGTCGGGAGAGTGGCGGGCGGGCACCCGGGGGACTGGCGAGGCGGGGAGGGCGCACCGGCCCGCGGGAGAGCGGCCCGGGCGGGCAGGTGACGGGCTCCGAGCACCGAGGCAGGGAGACTTCAAGGAAGTGGCCGAAGGGGACCATCTCCGGGAGGTGCAGCTCTCCGGAGAAGCGCGGAGGGTGCATAAGGCGTTTGCAGAGAAATAAAGGCTGGGGTCCCTGAAACGCTCTGGCGACTATTTATCCTCAAAGGCGGGGGAATCCTAAACTATGAAGAGCCAGCGATCAAAAAAGATGAGTAAGAGCCTTTCTGTACTAGTCAGAGGTAGATTCAAAACTCTGTCCCTTCTGAGCCAGGGAACAAACACGTCGGAGGAGGAAGTACGTGGCCCACGGTGGCCGAGTGAAACAAAATTTGGCTCACTTGAAAGAGACCTGACTAGTTAGTTATTACAAAAGAAAACATGCCACCATTCTTAATTTACCTCGGGTGAAAGACGAGAAAGTTGGGGTGGGTAAGAACCTCTGTTGTAGCAATAATTACTTCTGTAATCTACAGTGAATTACCTAGGTAGATAAATGGTCATTAGCACATAAGTATGATCCTCTTATTTAGATAATCTATTAAATCTAGTTCCTAAAAAAATGAAGAACATTACAGTCATGCCCAAAATAGAGATGCTTAGGTTTTAGTACTAACATCTTAGAACCCTGAAGGCAGTTAATCATTAAACAAAAACAAAAATGTTATAAGAATCATTTTTCAGAATAGACTAGGAGGGAAAAGAGAAAAATCAGAGAAACATTTTGTTACACATAAAAAAAGCAACAAGTTAGCACAAGTACCGAGATGAGGAAAATATGCAAATGAAGCTCTTTAAAACTACCAGTACACTCAGTGTGTACATTAGAAATCTAAGAAAAGCAGAAGATAAAGTATAGGAAATAATGCACTCCCAGGGAGGATAAGTTTAGGAGAAACACAATGAAAATATATCACTCTAATGGCACCCACGTTTCACCCACAAAACCAGAAAGGTTAGTGAAAATTGAGGAAGGCAACAGTGAATCTTGGCGCATAGAAACCCAAGCCCAGGGCAAAAGAATGTGATAATAAAACACAAAACCCAGCATCCAAAACAAGAAAATAAACATAAGGCAATCTTTACTAAAAAGCTCAAATGATAACATATTTTCAAAAGTTGAAATGTGGGGAAGTATGGAGGCGGGTATTTTAATTAAAGTATAAGAAATACAGTCAATAAGAAAATATATAAACATGGCAAAACACAGCACTGGTGTCAGAGTTGGTAGTGTGGATGGATGGATGTAAACTTTTTTTTAATATTTGATATTCAAAAAGAAAAACATGGATAACACTCAATTATCCTTAGAATGACAATGATTTTTGCAATATGGTAGGTCAAATTAGGAATTTCCAAGATGTCTATTTTAATAGTTGCTTCAAACTGGTGATGCCTGACATGTTTCCCTGAAACCTGCCTGATTTTCGGTAGGGACAGTGCATTCTAGCATCACAAGTGTACAAATTTACAAACAGTAGCAAAATTTAAAAACAGAGAAAAATATAGTGGACTGCAAAAAATCATTTATCCATGCAAATGCAACTCAAGTTGAATGTTTAAAAAAAGAAAGAAAGACAAGGAAGACAGCTGTTGGGCAAGACAAAATTTGAGCAAAGAGCAAAGGATACTAAAAAAGGGTGGCTGAAAAGATCCATATTAAGACACATGGGCATAAAATATTATAAATGATGGTTAGCGCGTTATTTAAACACATAAACAAGACAAAAAGTTTTCCTGATTGCCTTAGCCTCCTAATGATGTGGGGATTGAAGTTTTAATCTTTAAATTTGAATAGCACCTTCTATCCAGGAATTACAAGCTAATTCTCAAACACAAAACATAAAAATGTGTAGTAAGGATGGACGTGGCCTTGGAAAATGATAAACAGAATAAATGAGAATAAAGACATCTAATAATGACTTTACTATTTTAAAAAACAATATAGTACAATTATAAATCTGTTAATCACATATACATAACTGATTTCCCCCAAGCAATCATTTCTTCATTTAGGAACTATATAAGAAACGACATAAGTAAAAAATGGCACCGAGGTTTATGTCCTCCAAGTGATACAGTACACTGATCAACTTCCTGTATATTATCTACCCCTTTAGAATACTCATACTAAAATAAAGAAGAAGAAAAGAAAGGTAATTAGGAAAATACCACCTTTCCAGGCATATGTGAAAATAAACTATCATAATAGGGGGGCGTCAATTTTATTCTACACAGGCATCTTAAATTTGGCAACAAAGATGCAAGAGAGTACTGAAAAAAGTTAAACTCAATAAATCTAGCTGTGAAAATAGAAAACCTCAGGAACATGAAATATTGCAAGTCAAATACATGAACTATTTAACATGTGGGTGTACAGTTAAAACAGTGCCTCAATTTTTTATCACAGAAGAAGGCATTCAGACTGGCTACACAAAGGTAGCAGAGGTGAAATATTTTAACAGATGACAAGATTTTTTTTTTTAAGTTGAATAATAAAAGGACTACTGCATGTTTCAGATGGCAACATATTAAGATAAATATGCAGGCAGATATCCGAAAGCATTAAAACACATTCAGAGTTCTGAATAGCACATACATTTGTAATAAACAGAGAAAGTATTTAGAATTTGAACGTTTTTAAGATATGGCAGCTCCGCCAGTGACTGTGTTAGCAAAGCACTCCTTACCACCATAGCACTTTCTAAGGACACGGTGGGTTGGATTTTTTTTTGGTTTTTTTTTTTCAAATTTTTAAATTCAAATGCTGTTGGCTATCTCTCCACACTCCTAAAACAGCACATTTTACGTGGCATATTGCTCTTTTTGTCGTGTCAACTCTTTGTTTTTTGGCTTTAGCTGCAGGTGGTGTTTTCCCTATATGAATTTCTGGGAATACGGTCTGTGTTGGCCATATAAGGATGTCTCTTTGAGCCATATGTTCTGCTGTCATGTGTCTCATTTTGTCTGTCTGGGATGTCAGGACTGATTTCCACATCGTTTCTTGAATGGACCAAATACAAATTTGTAAGAGCAGAGAGGAAAAAAGAACTGGGGCTGGAGCCCAAACAACTTTGTCAAAACATATATAGGAGAGGAAATATAATATCCTGTAAACATCTGCACCCTTCTCACATCTTATCTGTGACTGACATCATCACAACTGCATAGCTTGGGGAGAGGATCTATTTGATGAAGTTCAGAAGTTTGCTGTGTGTGTGTGTGTGTGTGTGTGTGTGTGTGTGTGTGTGTGTGTATGCAGGTGAATGAGACAGACCCTCGCATCTCTGGAGGTCATGGCATGGCACATGGTAGCTGCCCTACTCGGAGAGCTCTGGGTCCTGCAGTCAGCCTGACCTAGCCTTGAACTTGGGGAAGGGAAGCCGGCTCACGCTTTCCTCGTTTAGTGAATAAACGGAACTCTTGATTAAACTTTCTGACTAATCTTACAAGAAGGTCTGGTCCCCATTTTACACTCTCATAGCCTCTGGCAATTCTCCTTTGTCACAGTCATCATCAATGAACAATTTGGATAATTACTGGCTTAATAAATGTCTCCCACACTAGACTGTAATCCCTATGAGAGCAGCGGCTGCATCTTGCTCACTGCCCTATCACCAGGGATTTGTACAGCGTCCTTAAAGTATTTACATTCTGAATAAATGAGAGCCAAACGCTCAGAGTGTCATTTGCAACCAAATTCCACTGCTAATTGCAACGACGATTCCTTTTAGAGATTGTGGCAGTGAGATGGAGTTAGCAGAGGGGAAAGTGGCTATATCATTGAAATGTGAATTAATTGAAATTACATAACATTTACAGTTTAGTTCCTCAGTCACATATCAAGTGTTCAATAGCCCCACGTGACTAGCGGCTATCCTATTGGACAGTGTAGATTATAGAACACTTCCACCATCGCACAGAGTTCTATCGGACAGCATTTATCTGGAGAACTTCTATCAAAGATGATGAAGTAAATCCAGGACCTAGCCAGGAGGAGTCTTAGAGGTGCTGAATGGCTTTCAGACATTCTAATCATGTCCAAATTGAAGTCATTTTCCATTTTAGAATGAGCCCAGAGATCTGTAAGGTTGCATGGAATGAGAATTGGGTACCGCTGCACACAGATTTAAGACAACTTTCTAGACCTGTCTGTATGTGAAAGGGTCCTAGAGTACATTTGGAATAATATGCATTTACCCCAAATGCTACTTTCCATGAACATTTAAATAGCTCAGAGGTGAAGGTAAACACTACAGAATCACTTGCCATCCTCTCTCCCACCCCCACGTTAAATAAGCATAGTTGCCATTAGAAATGGCCCTTTTGGAAGCTTTAATGTAGATACCTACTCAAACTGGGAGGGCATCCAAACACCAAACAAATAACGGTGTACTGCAGAAAATCATAGCAAAAGGCTTGAATATGTTTCTGGAGAGATAAAGGAGAAATAATAATGAACTCTAAATAGGGGGCCTAAGGTTTTTTGTTTTTGTTTTTTCCCTAATACATGGGGTTTCAGTTATAGTCAGACTGAGAGTGATCAAAAGTTGTTTCCTAATTACTTTAAGGTGGATGTAAACACCCACTGGTAATTTGGATTATGGTTTTAATAGACAAAGGTCAGTATTAAAGCTAAGCAAAGAAAGGCCAATGTTTAAGCTAGTTCAGAGAGAGTGGGCTAAGGGAAATGAGCAGCCGTTAGAGTTGGATTCTAGAACCTGATGGGCTATCGGGGCCTTTCACCCAGAAATATTACCTTTTTTAAAGCAAGAATTTATTGGACAAATTTTTTTAAAAAGCTACCTTTCCTTCCATAGATGTCAGTGTGGAGCATAACCTTGACAAGGCACAATGGTAATAATTCCATGAAAACTGGCATCTCTATCTAGACCTAGCCCCAAAATTGAGTAGGGAGGGGGCCAGGTTCCAAAAGCAATGCTATTGAGACCTTCACATAGTTATGTAGCTATCGCCACCAAATGACTTAAGAGTTTCAGGTTGCCTTGTCTTTTTTCCCCATTGCTTCTGAGTGCCTGCCCTCCCGCTTCTCCCCCTGCCACATCCTTTAACATGCAGCTTGATTGTACCTCTTCTGTCCAAGGCTCCTCCAGCTATTAGCTACTTCCTTCTCGATGCCCCATCCCAGCCCCTGTCCTTCGATATGGCATTTCATATTTATATGTCTGCCCCTCCCAACTGTAAGCCTGTCAACATCTTGAGGGTGGACTCCTGTCGGTATTCCGGGAGTGTCTCACAGTGCCTGCCCTCTCAGGGAAAGGAATCCAGGAACTGCTCTTACAAGTGAATGCTGGTGAGAATCTTAGAAAGATTCTTGCAATCTTGGGCAGTAAAGCCAGGTGCAAGATCAGAAGTTAGTTCGGTGGCTCCTCAAATCTGCTGCATGTTATTACCTGTGAGCTACGTCAACAACCCAGATGTCCAGGCTGCACCCCACTGCCACGGGTAGGAGCCAGGCATGTGGTGGTTGAGAGTTACCAAGGCGATTCCAGTGTACAGTCAAGTTTGGCATCTATTGGGTTAGGTAATGTTTTGAAGACAGGAAATCAAATATACCTGCTAGGACATCCTCAAGTGAAGTGAAGATCCTGGGGTCACTTGGAAAAGTTAAGGCTTTTCTAGGAACGGGCACTCACCCCCAAATTTAAGAAATATATGTGCAGGCAAGCTACTTGCTTCAAACAAAAAAAAGGTAGGGGGCAAGCTATTAGATCATTGATTTGGTAGATAAAAGTCTGCTGTTTGAGGAGCCATGACAAATTAGCATTTGGGCACTTGGCGTGAGACTTAACGGGGGTGCCAGAAATTCTGTGCAAGTATATGATTTATCATCACAGACATAAGCAACTAAACACAAAATTACACGTGGAAGTAAAGCTCCAAAACCAGTCTATTATTTACTGGAGCCAGAACCATCCCAGTTTTCTCTAATTCTTCTTTTTTTTTTTTTTCTTCAACATCGTCCAGCAGGCTTTTTCTCCCAGAAAATTTCAACCTGGAGTGGGATTCCCTTTGCAACAGTTGAAAACTGTTCAACTCATTTCTAGACTTAGTCATTGCACTTAAGCAGAACTGAAGTGTTCACGTTGTCCGTGCCCAAGAGCTAGTGGCAGGGCACCTAGCTGCTGTGTGGTACTCTCAGGAAGCTCAGGGGATTTGAATTCCAGTGAAGACAAACAGGAACTGTTCCCTACCAACATTTAGCCAAGACATATCAACCAAATCTTCTTAGTGATGTGAACGCTATTTTAATCTTTCTTGGCTTACTTAAAGGGAGAAAGTTTGAGGTTAAAATAGACCTGAATCCAGGTTCAGATTGTTTTGGGGGAGAGTACCAGCCAAGGGCAACATCTGATTTTGTACTGCTGTGCCCATCGCCACAAAACAGTGGACAGGGGTTGTTCATTGGGAAGAAAAGCCACCACCAGAAACAAGTGCAACACACCTGGACACTGATTAAATACCCCTATAATGCTTGAAATTTGTTGAAGCAAAGGAGAAGTGTGATTCAAAACTAAAGCACATTCTCTTTGGGATGATGGCAAAGATTTGGAAGAGACTGTGGCACTGGGTGCACAACAGTGTGAATGTAATTAAGGCCACTGAAATGTCCACTTAACAAGCTGTCCAAGTGGCATATGTTACGGTATATATCTTTTACCTCAGTTAAAAAAATGTAAAAACAACAAAACTAAAGCAAAACAATCTTTCGTCTATTCCTAAGATTGGCAGACGTATATTATCATGCCACACAGAAAAACAAAAAGCTACAACACACTGACAACTGCCTCCTTGATACCAACCCACCACTGCTTTGTCCTTACCCGCCGACAGCACAGTCCAGTCTATGCTGGATAATTAATTCATATGATGATTACCTGACCCAAGGATAAGTAACATGGATTGATAATGAGAGACCAAGATCTCACCCAAAGTAGGTAATCTGATGGTCCTCTGATGCCAGAAAATGGTTCTCTTTTCAGATTTTCTTCTATATTCTTGTATCTTAGCAAAAGAAGAGGAAGGAGAGACAAAAACCAAACACTCCAAATATCCGACATTCAAGTATGCAAACATTCTTTTTGGATATTTTTCAAATGAGTAAAAATTAACTATACTCATGAAACAGTAGACCGTGCCAGGGGAACATCTGCAGGATGCTTTCATATAGTCCAGCCACAGAGGTAAAACAACTGTATAAGTGTAGTCAATGTAATAATTTATAAACTGTCTCTATATAAAGATTCTAGATCCTATTTATTAATAAAAGAGTATATTTTTTGTTATAAAAAGTCCAAAAGGCTTTCAAATTTATTTTTATCAGTCACATTTTTGTGATGGTAATTACGATTGAGGTATTTATTTCGGCATGCAATAATCTGTCATATCATCTTTTTTTTTACAGTATATTGTCTGATATTCTGTTTCCTATCATCTATTCTTACTGATTTTATATTAGGGACTTTTATATTGATGGAGTTTTTTTTTAATGTACTGGAAATTCGTATATAACTTGTATCTCATTGAAGTTCATTCCTGTATACATGTATTTTTCTGATGCATGACTAAGGAATATGATTACATAGTAAAGCCAAAGTAAAATTACATATTTATTGGGTATAAAAGCCTAAATAAAATACTAAAAAATAGTTTCACAGCATAACTGTAGCTAGAGCATATCCAGTTACCTATTTTGCAGGTGTGGCCTTCTTTATTAGTGTGTTTATTGTGGAATTTAATTCATTAGATAACTAACGTGGACTATAAATACATGTGCAACTTTCCAGCTGATATGAAGCAAAAAGTTGATAAATAATGCTGCAGTATAATTTTAAAAACAGAACTAGTGAGCCTTCAGGCTATTTTTTAATCATTTATTTTTGTGTATTCTGTAAAGACTATATTCATTTGTATTTTTGTATCTATATATAAATATACTTGGAGGAGAAACAAACAGCATATTTATGAAAATGTTTGATGGGGACCAGCTTGTAACTGTTTTGAGACTGTAATTGCTTTAAAGATGGACAATACCCACTGTTTTATTACTTCTGCAACTGAAAAACATACTACACATTCATATCATATTTAATGAAAATTAAACTTATCTCTCTGTGGAGGTAATAAGACTCTCAAAAATAACTTTTAGGTTCACTTTGCACAAAGGGGTTTTGTCACTAAGAATTGACAACACCGCAAGCTAGGGTAAAGGCATCTTTGTGGCTGGCATATGCTGTAGTTTCAGATATAAACCAAATCTTGGGGCATTCTCAATAGATTTGAAAAATCCAACTGTTTGGCCAACAATCTAGTATCAATAAATGTACATATGATATACATATAGCACAACATGATATATACGTTCACAGATACTATTTGCATGTCATACAAGGGAATGTCACACAACTTAAAACTAGACAACCACAATTTTCATCAGAAATTCTTTAGAACCCAGAGTTAGTGTAATAGTGTTCTATCATTAGGCCACTCCTACAAAAAAGGATAAATGACATAGTGGGAAAAGAAGTGGAGAAAAGGTAGGAACCCTAGATTCAGGTCTGGCTTCTTCCTCTACCAACTAGAAGAGTTACCCTTCATAAGCCAAGCAGAACCGGGTTCTGTACCTACAAAGTGTTGGAAAAGAATCTCATCATCTTTAAGACCACACACACACACACACACACACACACACACACACACACACACACACAAAATTCTCTGCCCTTAAATTCAAATTAAAAAATCAAGTTCACTTTAAAGAGAATATAGAGATATATAAGGAAATTTCTCACATGCTACATTAGATGTTTATCTATATAGGAGACAGGTGTCAAACAAACAAATTAAAAAAAAAAAAAAACCACAAAGGGAAACTTTAACTCACCAGATTCCATCTGTTACATCTGAATTCATGCATAATTGATTATCCATGACTGGTAAGTTCTTTTCTCACTAGCCGACCACAGTTTTCTAGACAGTATGTATTAAATCACTAGTAAAGTAGACTACATTTCAGAAACAGCAAGGGCAGAATAAGAATATTTTAAAGGAAAGATTACATGCCAGTTAATGACAATACAGCTGACCTATGTTTAAGGGAGAGAAATTTTAATTATGTACATATTAAAATATTAATAACCTCTTCTGTTATTGTTGTAATAAGGTTAAGTAGGCTTCTCCATGCTTCAGGAAAGAGGGACAACTAGGAATGCACAATAGTGCAAAAAGATACAGGGACGGGAGACAGACATGAGGAAAATGTGTCAACAATAAACAAGAGGAAATGAAAACGAAGGAAAAGATGAAGGTGGAAACTAATCTCTGTGTGTCATTATGACGGCCAGAGTACTGGCAGCGAAGCAGCATCCTTTTATTTCAATTTTAATCATTTCTGAATTTTAATACCCGGCTCCTTTTGTAATTCTCCTGGCATTCCCCGTATGCCTCCATCCCAGCCAAAACACCCATGGAAAGGAAATGGCAGGCAACCGCACTGATGTAGCCTCCCCAAAGAACCTACCAGGTGACCAAAGGCAGAAAAAAGGTATGTCCACCTTACATCCCTGAGGACCTCCAGCCAATTAACTGGCTGAATGTTCTCTATGTTCTTTCATTTTGCAAAGAAGGACAGCAGTTAGGTAATCTACAGATAGAGGATCATTAAAAAAAAAAGAAATAAAACAAGCCAGTAGTAATACAATAATCAGTGACCATCAGGGCCTGGAAAAATGAGTTTGCTCTCACTGGCACTAAGGAGCATCACATGATTATTTAATTACAGCTCTCATGTTTGTCTCCTGGATGGCAACATATCAACAATTAATAGGGCAAATAGAGGAGACTGTTTTGAAAGAGACAGAATGTGCATGATAATGGAATAGGTCACACAGCAGTGTGCTGCTTCAGGAATACTTTTCTGTGTGTAACTAACACTGTCTTGGAAAGAGCCACACACATGAAAATAAATTTAAAGAGGAAGTGTCTTTTTTAAAGATAACTTTCGTAGAATGGCCAGAACTTTTCAGAATGTTTTAGATGCACCTAACACAACCCTTAAGGAATGGAGTGAAATCTCCGTTAATATAAATACGCTAACTCTCAAAACATTTTAAAATAATGGATACAGCTACAATTAAAAAAAATCTATTTATGCAATTAATCATGGCTGATATTTATCCAGTGGGGTCCTGAAAAAAATCATGATTGTAGAAAAGAACAGACAGAGGTCAATCAGACTTGGGCCACATAGTATTTTTGGCCCCAGAATATCGGAAAAACCATTACATGGTAGCCTAACTGCAAGGACCTACAGGGAGTGCTCTGCGCTTATACCAGAATAGGCTGTTACCACAACTGAACACCAAAGGACCATGAACCTAATCAGACAGACTTTGCCTCATCCTCAAGGTCAGTGAGGATAAAACAAACCCCAGTGCTACTGTCCAAAATGACAGAGCACAGAGAGAAAAAAACACTCAATTATCCAGAACACGGGCATGTGAAGATTAAGTGTGCAGATAACCCCAGTAAAAACAGAAAATTAGAGAGGAAAGTCTTTTCCCATTAAACCATATCAGCACAAGCTAAATTCACTATTTTATTATTAATTTAGCAAATCTTTAACGAGTGCTCTCCACACAAGACAGAACGCTAACTGCGAAGCTTCTACTGTTTTCTATAACACAGACATGTACCTTACGTTGAATTTTTTTTCTTGTAGTTGAATACCCTGTAGAAATAAATAAGAGCAGCACCTAAAAATTTGTAAAGTGGGAATCCTAGTGCATCTTTAAGTGCTGTATTACAAGGTTACAAGGTCAACATATCCAGATTAACCAAGGGAGTTCAAATAGTTAACCAATTTGATAGAACTGTCATAAGGCAGGCTCAGTCCAGCTTTAAACCTCACTAGTTTCAGTCATGCATTGTTCTGCCATACCAGAAGCCAAAGCAAAAACCCAGGCTTTAGATTTGGAAAATAAAATATTCTTAGAATTACTGCTATGATCAATTGCTCAAATGTATCTTAAGTATCAGGTTACAGAGAATTGTAAGAAAACACAGCTTGGCTCAAGAAACAGTGACTAAAACGATTCCACAAAGAGTAGTACTAAGAGGTGCTAAATCAACTCAGTAAGCTTTTAATGGCTTATGTTGGCCAAAGTCATCACAAAACAAAAATGTAGGCATCTCAAAATACAATGTGGGAAGGCTAAAACTACTGAGGGACACTGATTTCTAAAGCCACTGGCAAAAGTGATCAAGCCAACGCTAATTACAAAGAAAGAAAGAAAGAGAAAAAAAAAACAAAACAAGAAGAAGAAAATTGAAAATCTTACATCCCAGTGAAAAGTTTTTAAATCAAGTTGCTTTAGTAGAAAACATTCTGATAATTCTGGACCCAAAAATCTGACTCCATACATTCTAAAAGACTATTTTGAAAAGAGTCTAGCAAGCAGCAGCTTGTATGTAAGAGTATACATCATTCTTTCTTAACATGACTGTTAATATACAGTTAACATGTCTCAGAAAAGGCTGTAATTAACTGTCTACTGCTCCAATAACACTAATATGTGTACAGTATTATTAAAATACAATGACTCCTTACAAAGTAAGACTGTCATTTTTAAACTTTTAAGATAATGTTCTAAATTCTTTTTGAGTCCTCTTAAACCATCCCAAAGAGAGCCCACCTCTAAGAAAAAAATTTTAAAGCATATTTATTAACATATTGTTCCAACCTCTCACAGCCTGGAGAAATCCTCTATTAGAACATCTAGGTATCATTTATTTCAGTTGGTGAAAATATAGTGAGAAACACTTGCATTATTTTATTAATTCTAGATATTCTTTTAAAATTTAAAACTGTAAGCATTTGAACTGAGTGCTTTCTGTACTGATAAAATATTTTTATCAGTGAACAGGAAAAAAAGGTCTGCTATATCAAGAATGATCACATAGCCTTGTTG
Organism: Platanista minor; assembly: GCA_004363435.1. Lineage (NCBI taxonomy): Eukaryota > Metazoa > Chordata > Mammalia > Artiodactyla > Platanistidae > Platanista > Platanista minor. The sequence continues at coordinate 12,304 of RJWK010042273.1, forward strand.
TTAATCCCCAGTGATTTCCATTGTCTGGTTCACTGGAACAGGAAAACTCAATTGCATTCAACATCAAACAGCTAATTATGGACACGCTATATTCAAGACTATCTCAAGTTTAAAAGATATCTGCATATACTAGGTTCTATTTTATTTATAGTATTTATTACAATAAAATACTTACAACAGAAAACCTCTTTTACCTTAAAGTCCTTAACATCATAAACATTAAAAGGCCAAATTGTCTTTTGCATGCTCTTAACGGCATATCAGAAACCACTGAGTAAGACTAGAAAAGAACCTCTAGCAATCAACTCTACTATATGCCCAGCTTCCTGGAAAACTGCATCTAAAGAGTTCCCCCTCTCACAGATTACTGACTACCTTTTCTTTAAATATCTCAGGGAAAGAAGATCTAGTAATTTCTCCTGGGAGCTTTCTACCACATTTCACCACCCAGAGTAGAATTCACACTGCAGAATTTCTGTTGGTATCTGGTCCCAAATCATCTCTCGCTGAGAAAAAGCAACATCCCAACACAGAAACCTCCCCTGGACACTAAAGGCTGGTCTCTCCCTGTGGCTATAGCCCTGAATCCCCATATGGAACTTTTCTGCCACTTACCCTCCAAATATCGGAGGCTGCTCTCCGAATCTAGCCCTACAAGAGAGCTCTCAAGAAGTAGTCTTTGACGAGGTGACAATGACGAAGTTCTCTCTGGCACTGCTAGCAAGGCAGAAGCATCCCCAAGTGAGGTGGTTACCAGTTGCCTGTGAAGCAGCTGGACCATTACTGCAGTTCTGAGGGTACGTCACAAATCAGGTCATAGCTCTGGGTAGAGTCCACCCACTTCACCGGGTACAACGCCCTCCATTTCCTGCACACCTGGGGGGAAGGGGTGCCGAGGAAGGGGTGGAGGGAAATGCAGGTCCACAGACATCCTAGCAAAGGCAGGACCAAGTGCAGCCTGACATCTGCTTCTTCTGCAAGCATCTCAGCTTCATTTGGGGAACCTGCACCCCTAAGGTGCAGCAAAAACTCATGCCACAATAAGCAGGCTCTCAAATGAGTGATGAGTGTAATAAAATATTGCACAGTTAATGTTTTATCCAGGAAGATCATTTCTCCGCTGGAAACTGAAGCAACTCTTAATGTTTGATTACAAGACACTTCACTACCAAATAGCAAATAACTGGACTGAATAAATTTCAGCTGAATCTAGGGACATAAATGCTGGGGTACCGGTTAAATAATTTTCATCTCTCATAACTAAACTGGATCACCGCATAAGCTAAATTACATCCTTGAGGGTCCACTGAAAGAGGTGATGAGCATTTCTATTTACGAACCTTCAGACAGCAACAACTGTGGAAGTGATACAGAATAACTTGAAAGAATAAAAATAGGCCAATATGCTGGAGAAATGCTACGCTACTAAATCTCACCCTGAATATATATACACACAATCTGTATCTATTTACTCTGAAATGAAATATCTGATCTTAAAAAAGACTTAAAAAAAAATAAACAGCAAAAGGTACCGTTGGCATAAGTTCAAAAGTACTAAATAATGTGTGTTAATGTGTTGATCACACTCTATGAAGACATCAAGTTGAAATAGACTTACCATTGAGAATAACACTTAGGAATGATATATAAATTACCATAGTAGACACTTTTTCTTTGGGAGAGAAAGAGAAGAACCTTGTGTAACAGATTTGATTTACATGCTGTATTAAGACCACATTCTGCTCTGATGTCAATGGAACATGTGATTAGAGAGTAACAACCGTGTGTACAGGATGAGTGTAAGAGCCACTTACAGAACATACTCGAAAACGAGCACTTTCTCAAGTTAATAATAAGTTTTGGAATTCAACTTTAACAGTATTTTGAAGTTTCTAGGGGTCTCCAAAGAGAATGGGCTTTCAACTTAAAAAGAAAAACAACAAATGCATTTAGTATTGTAAAAAATTTGAAATCCAAGGTTGGCAGATTAAACAAAAAGACAAAGGAGGCAAGAATATTTTCAGAGGAAAGTTAACAGTATTAATCAATCAGTCAATCAATCAATGTGTCCCACTTTTTACTCATATTTGCAGACCTCCATTAAAAACTGAAGCATTCCATCTATGGCTTGGAATACAAGACACTTTATCAAAGTTATCATCTAAGAAATCAAATAGTTGAAGTTATCTCTTTGGAATTTTGTAGAGAGTTTAATTTAGCAAACGTACACTTGAATGTGTCTGAACATATTTGTCTTGAGGTTGCTCTAAGATGACTATTTTAAGTGGCATGTGGATTCTTTGGGGATTTGGATATTATAGTTGAAGTATGCAAAGGAAAAATGTATAATATTTCTTTCAACTGATTCTCGCAGGACAAAAATGAGAAGATAAAATGACTCTTTTTAAAACTTTAGCCACTGGGATATGATAAGAAAACTCCTCTCGACCCCTACCCCCAATCAGGAAGAGTCTAAAGCCCTGGATTATAGTACAGGTAGATATTAAAATGGAGACAGAGCCGTTATTTAGTGGTGACAGGAATATAAATACGTGTACTAACCCATAAACTGGTATTTACTTCAGGAAGGTAAGTAATATTTTTCCTCTGATTGCTGAGCTGTCGGTTTAATGCAGCGTAAATAAACAGTAGGTGCCTGCTAGCTTGAAGTAGGAAGTGTTCATTCCACACGAGGAACAGATTACTGAAGCCTGATGCTCATCGTGCTGAAACATAACTTTCATTTTACCAGAAAATACACCCTACCGTGGAGGATCTTCGTGCCTGATCTATTAATTAACTTAAATCTGTTCTGTCAAAATGTAAACCGATTTGGTAAAAGCATCCCAGAGTTTTGGAGTTTGAAAACCAACTGGAAACGCAAGAAGGATGACTGTTCTCTAATCTGATCACAAATGCTAAAAATGATGACTTAATATAATAAGCAGAAACTATACACAACCAAAAAAGACAAAGAACATATTTAAATAGAGAGTTTAATCATCTCAGTTACCGAATTTACTCAAAATCCTCTTCCTTTGCTGATTAAAACCAACTGGCACCTTTCATACTTTGCAACCTTGTGCTACTAAGGCCTGTTCAATATGTATGCTTATTCTGCTCTCTGAAATATCTAAAGGTAAACCATTCATGAAAATCTTATCACATTCTTTAATTCTAATCAAAATATTACTGAACTCCCCTGAGAGAAGTGGCAAGTATGAAGAGCAAGGGGGTGAGACCCTTCCTAACAGCATTTACGTAAAATGTGGTTTTCTTCCCATTTTCTATATGCCACAAAGCTCTGACAGTATAGAGCAACTCATGTTCTTCTTATACATAAGCACAAAGCAAAATATCTCCTGGCATCATTTAAGATAAGAACTTACCTTATCTAAAAAGTATAAAAGGTAATTTGGGGAGGTTTCTATTTAAAACCTGAACAAATTCTGATCATTAATCAGTGGACTGTAAAAGTCAAATGCAAAAACCCCCAATATTTTTGCATCTGACTACAACAGGTCCAGACAGAGTCTGAAGATCGATTCGGTCATATGCATTTATTTTATATACTTCATCAGTCCCAAGTACGAATATGACACAAGAGTCATCCGAGACAACACGTCTTAGAAGGAAAGATGTGCTTGTGTAAAGGGCATATCTGTGTACGGCCCTTTTGGAAATTTACAGAGTAGATGAAAAAGCACCAGAGTGCTTTATAGAGTCCCTGCTGTATATCCATGTTGTATTTAGCTTAACAGTGTTTGTAACCAAAAGGTTTTAACAATAATGAGGAACAGGTGCCTGTCACCTGACCTTTTAGGCCTAATTTACAATCCGCAACCTGTCACATGAAAAAAATCATTGAAAATCTCTCCCACATATTTCAGTCTTTGCTAATTTAATGCAGACTTGCCTAACCATCACTCAGCACATCATCTTATTCAATCGCAGGTTCATATAGCTTGGCAACAGACTTCTTTGCAGAAATAAACCATTATTCATTTTGTTGTTGTTCTTGTTTAAGATGCTGAGAGACAAAAGAACTCCTTTTGTAGATTATCAACCAAAGAATATATTAATTTATTACAACAACTGAACAAAAGGCATTCCTTTGGAATACTTTTACATACAAAGAACTATTATTTATTACATATTTCAGCTTGTGGGAAAATGAAGAATGCATTGATTCTGGAAATAACTACTCCGACTTTTGGAAGTTCTTTAAGTCTTCTTTCTCTGCTGATCTTTTTTTTTCCCTGCCTCTTCCCTTCATCCCCCCCTTGTCCCCCCATACCCACCCCCCCCACATTTTAGGGCACTAGTACTTTAGGAAGGAAATCCCTATTTGTTCTTTTTCCATCCATCATTTGCATTCATTATTTAGAAAGGAATACAAAATTGTGCAGTGATCCTTATTTCTCTTGTATAATCTTGTTACATGTAGCCATACTCAAATTTAACAATGCTTTGTATTTTATAGCTACTGTTTACGTATTATGTATTACATATGACTGAACGACTCTACATTTAAAATATTGTTTCCACTAGGAAAAATATGAAGTAATAAGTGTCAAATGGAGATGAAGAATAAACATGCCTGGTATATTTATAAAATGTATAATCATTTGAAATGTGCACAAATAGGATACATATTTTGCTACGGTTACATTTTATATAGAATACACATTGTCTAAAGTGTATTTAATAATGTGCCTAACCGAGTTAAAGTATTTATGTCTGGTGATTGTGTTAAACACTTGGAGAGGTAGTGAAAGATACAGCCAGTTACTCCTGCTAACTAAAGTTGAAATTATGCGCTTATTATAACCTTTTCTAACAATGTGAGAAAAACAGAGTAAATATATTAAAATTGTTTCACAACAGATGCTTAGGTTGTTAATATTTAAGATGCCTATTCATGCTATTCCTGTCTGCACATTTGTCAAAAATGTAAGCCTGAATGCTAATGTTTGCCAGCAGACTGGAGCAGCCGGTATACGAATGTACTACTGTTCTACTAAAATAATATGCAACAGAAATAAAGGACCGCTGCTAAATCATAGCACGAGTACCACACAGCCGATTAAAGGTTTTTTTTAGAGCAAACACCTCAACCTTGGCTTTCTCCAGTCATACTTTTTTTTTTTTTTTCCCCCAGCTACTTTTGACGACAGAATAAATCTTAATTCCTGACATCTCAGAAAAATCCACTTTAGATTGGGTGTAAATTTCAAGAAAGTTTCAGCGGGATGAGTTACTCTGTCAGCAGCACAAACACTGTAGATTTCAGGGACTGTTTAGGACAAATCTTGACACCCAGCAAGTGGCATTTTACTCATTCTTACCCCCTCTTCTGTCCTCTTGGGAAACTCAGGTCCCCTGGCCTCCCAGGATGGAACCCCAGCCAGTCGGGGCAGAAAGGTTCTCTCCTGAGAACAGGACGTCTTTCGCTTTTCTGTCTCTTGACAACCATGTGGAGTCCAAGTCTTAACAGCATTTGCCTGGAAATCCGGAATGCTGCTGAGAAAGTTCGCCCAGGAAAGGCGCAGAGGTCCAAGCTGCCACCCAGGGCACTTTTGAGAGGCGATCCGGTGGTTGACGCTTGTTAAGTGAAATTTGCTACGCTCTAATTAAGGTCAGGGCCAAAATCTCCAGCGAGAGCCCTAAGCCCCTCTCCATCTTCTGGGGTCGCCCCCAAGAGTCCAGCTCCGTGGATTTCCCTGGTACGCGCCTGTCACTCCCCGGACCTGCCACCCGCCTGCTTTGTCCCTCTCATAGTGGTGGTCCAAACCCACGCTCCGCCGCCTAGGGAGCCTAGGTAGTGGAGCGCTCAGAGAAGGCCGCCACGCTCGGGTCGGGGCCGCAGGAGGGAGACACGGCGCGGACCCCGAGGCCGCACCTGTGATGTCTCTGTCCCTGCAAAGAGGGCAGCACCTCTTCCGGCCTCCAGCCCAACTCCAAACCCACATTCCCTTCCAGCAGCGCCTTCAGGACCGACCTCACTACATCCGGCGAGGGCTCGAAACGCGGACTGTCGCCCCTTTCAAACTCCCGGTTCCAACTTGAGCACCCCGGGGCCCGAGTGGCTCCCGGGGTGGAGGAGTTGCCACAAACTTCCCAGGCCCCTCTCCGCCACTGCTCCCAACCAACCGCGCCGGCGGGGGGCGGAGGAAGGCGCAGATGGACCGGGGAAGGATGCTGAGCTTAACTTGCGATCCGGCGGGGGAACGTTTCCACTCCACAGCCTACTCCGCCCGGCACCTTTCTGCCAGCCCGGCCCCGGGGCGCCCAGAGAGGGTCTCCCTTTCCCCGTGTGCTTCCTTCGGTCTTTTCGATCCCCCTTTTCTCTTCCCAAAGGGGTTCTACCGATGACCTGAAGGAGTTTGTTCAGCCAGGGTCTGTCGGGCAGGTGTGTGTGAGGGTGTCCACACCCTGAGAAAGAACGAACGGCATCTTCAAGTCCCCCGTCCCGGATGCTCTCCCTCACTCTCCCGGCCACCCCTCCGGATCCGGCCGCGCGCGAGAGAAGGGGCTCGGAAGACCCCTGTCCCCGGGCGCCCACGAGAGGGGAGCCGAGTCGCCCCAACGACGGGCACCGCGGGTGGGTGGGCACTACGGTAAAGTTTAGATCGATTCCGAAAAAAGAAAGACAGAGATAAAAGGGCAAGAGTAGGGGCGAAAAAGAAAAAAGAGAGAGAGAGAGGCAAAGGAGCAGAACTCACTCAGGCATGGGCGTTGGGGGCGGCGGTGGCTGTCGAGCACGGCCCGAGACCAGGCGCGGCTTCCCGGGCGGACGCGGCGGCGTCGGACTTCCGAGGCGGCGGCTTCTGCCTCTGGTGCCGCCGCCGCCGGAGCTGCGGCTGCCGCGGAAGTTAATTGCAACTTGACTTTAAGTTGTCTTCTTTTCCCATCCGAAGTGGGCGTT